>JAVJIF010014525.1:0-96843 GCA_038442645.1 Agave tequilana | reverse complement strand
TAACACGAGGAGAGATAAGGTGAGAAAGAAGAATATTCGCACTAAGATAGGCGTAGCCCTTATAGAAGACAAGATGAGAGAAAATCGCGATGGTTTTGGTCATATGCGACGTAGACCTACAGATGTACCAGTCCGACGAGTAGAGAGCACCAAATTAGGGCAAGTTAAAAGGGCGTAGGGAGACCGAAGAAAACATGGATGGAGGTGATACGATAAGATATAGAGGCTAAAGCTCTTAGTGCGAATATTTTCTATTTAATGAAGCCCATGGCCCTGGGCGATGTAATAGGCCTTACCAGAATAAAATTAGTAATTAATTTGCAGCCGCTTGGGTAAAACGCAGATCATCCATGAGGGAAACTAGAGTGTAAACCATTGTGCTGTATTAAAGCCCAGAAAAACATGTTTAACCCTCAACTAATACTCTTTAACTCCCTAATTCCCCCCCAAATGCTCCACAACTTCTCCCACACTTCCCCCCCACAGCTTCCTCTCTCCTCAACCTACTCTCAACGCTACGATCCCAAAACATGACTCTACCAAAACCTCACTGTAGCTAACTGACCTCAGACCCGTTAAGAGTAATTAAATGAATGTAGGCTTATTTTAAATAGAAAAATTAGGAAATTAATCTAGGAAATTCAAGGAAAAAAATCTGTAAAATCATAAATTACATGTCAAACTCTGTAAGATTATTATGGCAACCAATTAGTTCAAAATAACATAAATATTCTTTAAATAGTTTTCAATATTTATCTAAACTTAATTAATTGAATGTAGATTACTGAAATAATCCGCAACGTGATAAGCTCAAGTGAGTGTTTTTAACTCCTTCTAAATAAGTAATATTTTATTATGGAAAATTATGTAATTTGTTGATTTATTTATTTAATGTGATTGTTTAATTGCTAATATAAATTCCAGGCATGTAAAGATTTAGAAGATTGTAAATTTTCATGAATTAATCTTTAGTAAATATCTTTCCCTTGAAATGTTATTTTGTTCCTGCATGTTATCATTTGGCATGTTCTAGATAAATGATTATAAATCTCGAAAATAATATTGCTTGAATTATTAAATTGTTTCTCTTTAGAAAAAGGCTTAAAAATAATTATAATTATTGAAAAATTCCAGAAAAAATAGATAATTAAAATTGAATATTATATTATAATATTTGACAAGTATGCATATTCATTACATGCCAACAACATTATTCGTGTTACCAAAATTACTGAAAAATACTGTTACATTCTATAATTGATGCGCAAACACTGTTATTAATTGAACCAGTAAATCAGTGACATTGACATTAAATAACTTACATCGGGGCAGGAAAATTGATAGGAGAGAAATTGTCGGTATTTTGAGTGGACCTAAAATACATGTTGCACAGCCGAAAGATGGTTCCACTACAAGATTCGGGGATGACTGTCATCCCAAATTATTCATATTGTTATTGATATTGACTACCTAGCGGTAGGATCTGGTTCAGTGCCAGGTGCTTGGACAGTGGTTCCGGGTATGTTGGAACCCACCTAAAGCACAAAACCCATCTCCATCTGTCAATTTCAAATAACAACACATTTAATAATAAATAACTTAATAAATTTCTAACATGTGAAATACAATGTAGATGTACAAATATTAAACTGTAGACAGATGACACTCTCATATGTTGATCTTATTACTTCCTTATGTATTGCATGCCATGGTACTCGTGATCTACTTTGTATTATATATTATTTTCTTTATTTTACCACTCACTATATCACTTATTGACGACCCTGAGCTTGTTTACTCTGATCCATGAACTCCGCAGGATAAGGAGTACTTTGAACACGTGGCAAAACTTCAGTAGTAGGCTCATCTCCATTTTCGATTCGTGAAGATCTTTTGTTTTATGTACTTTGTTTTCTTTTCATGTAATAAATCCAGACTTTTATAATATTCTGTACTTGTGTAGTGAAGCTGAAAATATTATATTTTACTTTTATTAATTTCTTGTACTGAGGTTAAACATATTATCAAAAATACATCGCCGACTCTTGTCGTGTATCCGCAATAGTGCATTTTGTTAGCAGGGCATGACATGATCGAGTCAGAACTTGCACAGAAAAGAAAAGTTTAGAAATTGATAATAGATAATGCTAGGTTGTTAAATGCTACTTCTATAGCAAGAAACTATGCGGGTCATGATCCGCAAGGAGAGACTGCGATAGAAGTGTTAGTAAGTCTTCCTAAGTTATTAAGGTCGGTTAAAGATTTGTTCTTTGTTTCTTATAAATAAAAGAAAAGTGTTAGTAGTAGAAGAGGAGGAGAAGAAGAAGAAGGAGAAGGGATAGTATTGGTGTTTTGATTAAAAGAAGAGAAAAAATAAGTTAAAAGATAGAAATGAAAAGAAAAACGAAGTGTATTAAGGTGTGTTTCTAACCTAAGAAATAAGAAAGAAAGAACTAAAAAAATACTTACCTCCTAGAAGCTTGCTTTACCTCTGATCCATATCGACGACTTACTTTGGCTTGAAGGCGATCATAGCATGACATATAGGATCTTTTCCATTCCTATATATCTATCAAACAAAAGTGCAAGCAGAAAATAAAAGTAAAAAAAATACTAACTATTAGAAATAAATGTCCGTCATCATAAGCCATATGTGGTACTTGTAAGGGCAAGGCATAATCGAGGCTATCAGATTTATTTGTATTACAATCAAGTAAGGAAGGTAAATGAGAAAAAGAATAAAAAGTAAACTTCAATTTAGATTGAAAAATGATGAAATAAAGGAAAGAATATTAGATTGGTATCACTTCTCAATACAATCCTCTCTCACTTTTTAAAATGAATCTCAGTCTAACCCTAGTTTATAAAAAATTAAAAAATTACATTAAAAGAGAAAAGAAAAACCTAAGTTAAAACTAAAAAAAAGCCTAATTCTAACTCTCTGCTAGAGTGATGCCCTTCTGCCTTCGGAAATGCAGGTATTTATTGGAGAATGGAATAAGGGAGAGCGTACAAAGATGAGGGGATTAAACGTTCCCCAACTGCATCAACAAAGCCGCGCAAATGAAATTGCGTAAAAGAATACAGAGAATATGAAAAGTATATGTGATTGGTTTTAACGCTGAATCTTCGCAATTTAACCATTGTAGTAAGAGCTAAACAGGTTGATCTACAGGGAAGGATGCGATGGAAACTTTTCGGTAAAGTCATCTTCTTATTATCTTTTATGTTTAAAGAACTTAGAAAAGAAAGGATGAATTATATGTGGATAAAGAATTAAACTAAAGAAAAGGTTCAAAGCTTACTAATAATCTACCACTATACATGCTAATGCTAGAGAGATAATTACTTCACTGCAAATCCTAAATATGATATTCTATCATAAAATTAAGTAAGATACATAGAAGGGAAACTAGGGTACGGGTTGAAATAGTACTAATCAAGATGTAACATTACAATATCAAGATTGTAGATCAAGTATAAACTAAGAAAGATCATTAGAAAGTACAAGCAAATTTTTAACCTTAACACTTATTAAAATTGAATATTAAAATATCAAGAATTTATCAATTATAGATTAAGAAGAACAATAAAAAAGTGTTTAAACTAGTTGCTTATCCTAATGAGTCTTCAAGAATAAAGATTGGAGTAGGTATGCATATGATCTAATCCAATTATCTACTAAAGGTTCGATGTGATGCTGGTGATATGTTAGCAAGCCATGAGGAAAGAGCTAGCTACTCATGGTAAACATGGGAAGCAAAGAAAGTAAGAAATAAAAAAATAAAAAAATAGAAAAATTAAAATGAAATAAAGATATAAGAAAGATAGAACCTATGTCACGATCAATTACAAGAGTTGTCTTCCTCCTCGTACAAAAATTTACATAAAAATTTGAAAAGAAAATATATCTAAAGAAAAACCTTAATTTAGATTTCTAATATGAGATGAGATATTATAAGAGACTACAGCTCTTTAAATATACCTCAAAGCTAATCATACTAGGATACAAATTAGAAAGTTTCCTAATTCAATATGGAAATTTAATTCTGCAGCAAGTTAGCATGTTGATCACTAAATATTACTTATCAGATTGCTGAATTGGATAGAGTGGTAAACATACCTTCAAGTCTTCTTTCTGTAGCATCTTGAATCATTGGATTTGAAAATTATTAGAGAAAGTTATGATCTGAATACTAAAAGGTGTATAGTCTGAATCTGAGTCTGAATTGATTTTGAACTCCATTTAATTTGAATTATCCTCCTTATTCTTTGTATAATTAGCTTTATCTCATTCATCTTTAGGATTTTATCTTCTGAATTTGAACTTGAATTTAGGAGATGAATATTAATCCTTTCCTCTTTTGGATTCAATTTAAAATCCAACTTTAGATAGGATAGAAGCTTCTTCTACTTATTATCTCCTTTTTTATTGAATTTTTACACACCATAAGCAAAAAAAGGGTTAATAGCATTAATTAATAAAGAAATGATTAAGAATATATGTGTAAAAGTGATGATAAAAATGCAATTTTGGAGTACAATCAAAATGCGAGTTTTGTTACGTTTGCGTGGCCAAGATCGGCCATTGGGCCAGATCCAACGGTTTGTGGTCCATTGATTGTAGATACGCTTTTAATCTTCAATTAGATTTTCAGTTTTGAGCTTTCGATTTGGCGATATCTCCGTTGATCTTAAGCTAACCAAATAGATATATTGAAATTTGAATATAACCGTTTTTCAGTTAGTGTTATCTTCTCTGATTTGCTCTGATATGCACTTATCCCCTTAAATCTTCTGGCCCAATCCTTAATTTTATTTTAATCTGAATTTAAGTGGGCATTTGGGCTCGTTTTCTCCCCTTGCACATCATTTAGATAAAAATAATATTAAAAAATATAGTTTATTGTAAAATAAATATGGAAATATGATAATAAATATGCAATATCAGTGACTGATCAAACCCCACACCTATCTTTTGCTCATCCTCGAGCAAAACAAATAGAAAATAGAGATAATCGAATTTAACTCACTTTCTAAGAAACATAGTTGCACTTAGCATGTGCAATAAGCCATTATACCTCTAGGTTACCCCTAGAGGACGAGCTTTGTCTCGTGAGAGTTTTCAGTGAATCACACTCACAAATTCCATAAAGAAAGAGAAACAAAGTGCTAGTATTTTAAACACGCATTTTGATAAAAATAAAACATATTTGAAGTACTCTTTGCAAAATTTCAAGTTATATATAATTTATAGAAAACTAAACTTTTCATTTCTAAACTTCTCAATTAAAAACTTGTTATCAATCAAGGTAAAGATTAAAATTATATTTCTCATTTAGTCTATTATTTTACCCAAAGTCATATGTACCTTCGTAATCATGAATATTTGACTCGGGACTCTTCAACTTTAACTCTTATGCCTTATTTTTATACATTTTTTTTTGATAATATCTCTTAGTTCTATTAGGCTTTCTAATCTGCCCATGTAACGAGTCTTAGGTCAGTGACTCCCAAACCGGATAGTCTTAGGGCACCAGTTGAGAAAACACCCCTATGACTTTAAGGACTCGAGCAAACTAGGCCACAAAACTAAAAGTTTTTATTTGCAATTAGGGGTGAATACTTATGCTTTATGAGGCACAAATATCCAGCTTAATCAGAGGATTTTTAACATATATATATATTTTTTAATTTTTTATAAGGTATAAGAATTTTTATTTTTGAACCCTAAGTGTGTAAGTATATAAAGTATGCATATTTTATCAAGGTAAAAATCAAGAGTAATTACTTTTTCAATTTTTCTTCCTACCCCTAAAAATCAAACAAATAATCTTATTTTGACCAAGTATAAGTAATTCTAATTATGATTTTCTTATTCCTTGAAATTAACTTAATTTCTTATAAAAAATAGGTCAAAATATAGTTTCTCTTCTCAAAAAGTTTTAAAGAAAAGAAAATATTTTTTAATATATATTTAAAGAAAACCTATGTTATGTTAGAACCCTCCCTACACACATCTCATGCATTGTTCTCAATATATGAATGAATGCATATATGCATGAAAAGAAGAAATGGAAGGAAAAATGTTACCCAAAGGTGGAGGTTCCGATGGTGTCGGATTGGGCCAAGCGTTGTTGTCCAATCTAAGTAATGTGGATTTTCAAAGAACCTACCTTTGATGACCTCTTTCCTATTTACTTTTTTATTATCCCCAAATTGAATAGGATCATGCAAGATCCTAATATTAAAATCATTCATGTTATATAACCAATCTTAGAATATCATCTCGGAGTCATTATGGTATATTCCTTGGTCCAACAATAGAATGTGATTCGATGAAATAGTTGACTTGGGATCAAGAATGAAATGTTCGGGAACCAATACTGACTCGAGAATATGACTTAAATCAAGTTTAGGCTCAAGAGTCAATTCTGGTTCAAAAATTGGTTTCAAATCAAAAAATTAAAATTCACATTCTTTTTCCCATCAAAGGAATATGACTATCCAAAATAGGTTGTCCAGTTTCAAGCTCTATGGGTACAAGAATCTGTGTGGCTCGAGAAATGGGTCGAATCGGGTAAAGACACCAGAGTCAACTAGATTCAAAATTTGAAACTATCAGCCCCGCTTCCCAAAATAACATGGAAACGGAGTCGTGACGAGAGTCAGCGACATATATACGCGAGGAGAATACCCCATGTTTACACACTATGGCTAAAGTAACATGAACAAGCTATAAAATCTCTAGATTAAATCAATATTACTGCAATATCACATATACGTATCGACACATGATAACATATGAATAAGGAACAGAATAACGACTGGTAATGATATAGAATCAAAGAAACTACAGAAACAAAAGGAATAGAAAGGAAGACAAGAATACCAGAATGGGTAGAGGAAAACTCCATTCCTTACAACATGCACGGTCTCATCGAACACCTGAACAATAGAATAAAGTATTCAATCTGGACGTGCAAATCCAAGGTCGTCAGAAAGCAACCCAATGAGTGTGAAAAATAAAAGATGAAGGTGCACATGCATAAATAATGTGTACATATCGCTACAATACTGCTATAAAATATACTACATAAGAAGTGACATACATAAAATAAATAAACAGTATATAGATAGCACATAGTACAGTATGTTTCAAGTCAGGTATATAGTCAGATGTTAGGTGTCTATCATAACATGTATATATCAATGTCAATGTAAGATTCAGTTTTGTTATTAATTATGTCAGCGAACACCAATTGTCACATGTAATAGACGCATCCCATACTATGCCTACCACACATGCCAATCGAGATCCTATGCTAGTGAAACTGATTGGTTGGAGACATTATCTGTGTTTTAAGTGGGTCCAGTACATACCCGGGACCACAGCCTAGACTCTTGGCGCTGAACCAGGCCCTAACCGTAAGGTAGTCAGGTAACATGTATAATACGTCAGGTAACATGTATAACATGTATAACAGGAACAAGAACATGAATAGGACGGGCTGTCAGTCACCCTATAGGATCCCGGCAGTGGAACCCTTTCAGCTACGCAACCTATATCCTAGGTCCACCCAAAATATAGACATTGTCTCCTCCATTAATCTTCCCAATCCCAGTAGAAGTTGTTTAAAATCATGTTATTATATTATCAAGATTATTTAATACACATGTTACCTAGATCACTGGGATAACTCAGTGATAGTCATGGTAACAATGTTAACAGTGTGATCAGGATACCAGTATAATAGGATATGTAACAAGTATAACGGAGGGTGCTGTAACGGTGTAATAATATTTTCCCAGCAACTATGGTAACATGGACAGTATAGTTATCAGGTAGATGTCATATATAATCAGTCAAGTTTTTTCGGTAAATCATGATGTTCAGGATGAGTAATGACATGCAAGTATGAACAGAATAATCCAGGGCAAAGTATTCAATCAACTCTGATCCTCAAAATAGTCGACATATCCACCCTCTGAGTCACTAATAAGTGAAGTCAATCAATAGCTGCCATAAAACTCCGAACATATAATATGGTCATCAATATCAATGAAATCATTCTCATAATAACTCTATCTCCATAACTAAATAACTGAAGTGTCAAGAACCAATCATGAAGCAATGAATATATATCATCGAGATCAACTAGGTCAACGGATACTTGAATGAATAAAGAGTAGAATATCCTCAAGTGATATAAAATTTAGGATGTCTCTATGTCCGATAATCAGTATAAATAAGATCATCAATACTCAAACAGTATAATCAGGGGTAAAATCGGGAATACCCACAACTATAAATCCAAATACATCAATCTCATCAGAACACTGATGAAATCTTCTGAAATGAACACCAACCGTATGTCAATCAACTCTAACTAAGTTCATATCAGTCCAAGTATTAGAAGATTAGTCTTTTAATAAAGTAGCTTCATATATAATCCACTCTCAGAATACAATGAATTCTCATCTAACTTATCACCAAATACATGAATATCTAGTCTGATAAGTACTCTACATAAAATATGAATCTTTAACCTCAATCACGAATCAATCAATCTCAAGATCAATCAATTTATATTTTAAGATTTATCATAACTAGGTCAATTACAAGATCAAGTCCGGTCTAAGGTATACTCAACTAATCCTGAATAAATAGTGGTAAATAAGTATACATGAAATGACGCATATAATCACTCATATCAACTGTACAAATAATGTGATCTCTCACTAACATCACATGAAATGGTATGGGTAATCATACTAGTAAAATATATCAGACAGTCACATGAAATAATACGAATAGTTACGTGAACACCTATTGGCAACAGTAAATAAGAAAATATATAAGAACAAATACTCACATGAAATGACACAGTTTTGAATCTGAATCGCTGTCTGGTCTTCACTGTAAGAATTAGTATGAACCTCCGAATCATCTCGTAAGTCAGTCTTCGAATCGCTAGTGTATCGGGTCCACAACGAACATGAATCCGGATCTGGTCCGGGTCTCCTGTTACCGGTTTGGATCGCACGAACGAGTCCGTATCGCTGTGGCACCAACCAAACACATGAAGTCACATGAACATACACCCGTACACATACACACATCACATACATATAGACATACACATATATATATGCACCAAATACACACACATATAAATATAAATACATATACAACATGCATGTACATTATAAAGACACTCACGCACACATTCACCTTGCACATGCAAACACATCATAACTACACATTAACACCCACTACACATTAATTAAAACACACACTACCCACATATAAATACAACATACATGAAATAATTAAATACCCACTCACACAACACACCATCCTTATATCCAAACACACACAATTATTAAAAAACACTCATGCATACAAACATACACACCCACACACACTCATTCACGCAACCCACACTCACGCACCCACACACCCGCATGCATGCACACACCCCGTAAACACACACACATATAGTTCATGCACCCAAGCACTTACTAAAACATACACATTTACAGGGAGGAAATAGAAAGAGGGAGGGGTAAGGAGACACATGGCAAGGCCTCGCGGGCAGTGATCGGCGGAGACGGAAGCTGCTGAGGGGCACAGTGGCTTGCCAGAGTACCCGCGGAGAAGATCAGGCTACCGCGGAGGTGTTCGCGCTTGCCCGCGGAAGGGAAGCCCTGGGTTGTGGGTTGATGTGCAGGGGGTCTCGCCAAGGAAGCGTGGAGTCGGCTTGGGTGTTGTGTGCAAGGGTGCCCGGGGAAAGAAGGCCATGGTTGTATGCTGGGCTTGGCCTGCGCAAGGGAGGAGGGGTGTGTTGTGTGAAAAGTGGAGGAGGATGGGTCGGCCTAAGGGCATGGAAGAGGCACCATGAGGGTGGGATTCAACAGGAGATAGAGGAGTGCACTCGGTTGTTGGAGGTGATCGGCAACCAAAGTGGATGGGTTCTCAGCCATGGTTGTGGGGATGGTTGGCGGCAGGATGAAGAGGGGGAGGAAAGGGATAAGTTTAAGGATTAGGTAAATATTAGGTTTTGGTATCAAGTTAGGATTATATAGGAGAGAGTCATAATGGGGATAGGTTGAATTAAATGGGTTATGGGCTTATTGGGTTTGGGTCAATGAGCTAATAGGTATGGGTGGTGAGTAATGGGTTTGGGTTTAGAAATAAAAGAATTATAATGAATATCAATACCAAATGATAATAATAATAATACTAATATTAATAACAACAATAGTTAACTATAATATTAATAATAACAATATCAATAACATTACGTTATAATAATAATAATAAATAATAATAAACACTAATAACAATAATTGACAGTACTAATAATAATTATTAAAATAACTATAACGATAGTTATAATAATAATTTATAATCATAAGGAAACAGCCATTACTAATAATTTGTACAATAATAATAATAAGTATGAACCAAATTAATTAATAATAATAAATAAAATAATCAGTAAAGCAAAATAAATATTGTAGGAAAATAAAAATATAATCTTATTAACTAAGGATATTACAGAAACTGAATCACAAAATTATGGATCAGGTTCACATTCACAATCAAGTTCAATTTTCTTGAAGTGAAAACTTGCCAATTAGTCAAAGGTTTGGGATTGGTTAAGTTCAAATTGGTGTGAGAAAATTGTATATTGGTTAAAGTCTCCAAGACACTTTGATTCTTGGTTCCTATGAATTTGATTAGGGCAATCGGGAATGGTCAAAAATGAGTTAGGTAGAGTTTTCTTATTCTTATCATTTATTATGTTGATTAAATGACTCATTTGTGCTTCTAACCTATTGATAGACTGGTTACAATCAAAAGATAATTTGATGAAATCATTTTGGCATTGAATAAAGGTTTCTACCTTATCTTCCTAGTTAATCGGATCTTCTTCTTATTGTGTTGGGACTTGGAAATAGAGTAAGGATCTTGGATTTAGAAATCTTGATGGGCTTGTGTGTCTTTCAAAAATTTTTGGACTTGTCGCTTGGAGTTACGCACGTGTTCTAGAATCCTATCATAAGTTGATTTTTCCTCTATCGGTTGTTCTAGATAAGAGACATATGAATGTTGATAAGGTGGTTAATAAAATGACTCGGGGAAGATTTATCCCCACTGACTCAGTGAAGAGTGGAGATGATTGTTTCAGCATTGTTCATAATATTGGGACTGAGGCATATGTTGATTCGGATAAGACCAATCCAGTATACTTAGTTGGTTAAAGTTATGAAATATCGAGTTAGTATTATCCGAGTCAAAAGACGTCGGGGTGAAGTATGGATAACTATATACATTGGAAAAATTATAATTATAATCTATATCACACAAGAAATGTCAAAAACAAAAATAAACAAACAAATAAAAAAAGAAAAAAATCTAGCCTAAATTAGGGAAGACCTTAGACCTAGACGACTCCTAACTATTTAGACTATCCACGGGAGATATACTGCAGCAATCTGGCCACAAGTTAATTGACCAGGTAAGGGAAAAATCAGTATTCTTCGAGATTCCGCCTCTCAATCCCCAACTTTGGACACCGATTTGACAAGAGTCGAACTCTAACAACTTCCTCCTTAGGTCAATCTCCTATTGAGTCCGAGATGTCTTTATGGCCAATGCTATTCAATTTTAGTTAGGTTGGGTTAGTGAGTGGGGAGATAATTTTTGGGTTAAGGAAGGGCAAGGACTTCCCTGTCTTATCTTGTTTATAGAACAACCCCTTAATCGTTTTTGTGTAAGTGTACAAGTATATAGCCAAATGTATACACTCAAGCAATATATATCACCCAAATGTGTTTTTCAAGCTACATGCAATGCACACGTGCCTTTTCTCCAGCACTCTTCAATAGTAATATAAATGTAAATGAAATTAGACAAATGCCCTAATAAAAAGTCTAAACCGTTTTTTAGCATTTAGCAATCACAAGTTACTGTTAAGCCTAGAATAGTGTGTAGAATATAAAAAGAAAATCTAAAGGCTACAGAAGTTGTATCTTGCAGTGTAAGAGAACCTGCAAGAAAAATCAATTAGTAGTTCTACTAAACTGTCACGTAAATGCGGCTTCTGCAGCATTTCTGCGTGACAGAATAGTATCCCCTATAGGTTGTCTAAAAATCATAAAGAGAAAGTGCTCAAGACGCGGTCCTCACTACAATGCGAAGATCGCTTTTCAACTAAAACGTAAACCTCGCGTCCATGGGCGAACGTGGACTTCAAAATGCGGGTCTGAGCAAATCCACGTCTCGCATCTCATGTGGGTCTAAGCAACTCTACGTCTCGCATCTCACACAGGTCTGAGCAACTTTACATCTCGCGTCTCGTACGGGTCTGAGCAACTCCACGTCTCGCGTCTCACATGGATCTGAGCAACTTCGCGTTTCGCATCTCGTGCGGGTCTGAACAACTCCACGTTTTGATTGAGACGGGGACTTGGAGTGTTGTGTCTACACAACAACGCGAGGTCCGCATCCAGCGTGAGGCCTGCATTTCTGTTGTAACTGACCCCATTACTGGGTCAATTAATTTCCCATATAATATGGGAGTTAACCCCCATTATGGAGGGATTCTAGGGGACAATTATGCCCTTTAATCCCTATAAATAGCCTCAAGAGCTATGAAGGAGGAAGAGACTTTTTCTGAGAATGAGAGCTGAGAATTCTCAAGTTAAAAGCTTCTTGCTTTTCAACCACATTGGTTAAGAAAGAGAAAAGGAAAAATCAGTGGACTCTAAACACTTAGTGTGTTAAAAACAAAGCTCCTTTCTGATTACTTTTTGAGAGCATCTCAGAGAGAAGCTTGTCATTCAACCGCTCAACGGAGAACAAGAATCACTCTCCATCGCGACATCAAGAACCCAGCTCTAAACAAAGGTGAGATCTAGATATTATCCCTTCTTTTGTAATCAAAATTATTCTATTGTAATCTTTCATCCACTCAAAATAACTTTTATTTCACATTATTTTTTCCGACCAAACAAAAGATGGCGACTCCGCTGGGGAATTCAGTCTCTACTGATGAGAACGCCATGGTACAAGCTGATGTTGAGCTCCTCAGGAAGATGGTGGAATCCCTTGTCATTGAATTCGACCAAGGAAAGTTCGAGGAATTCCTTTCCTCAGGATCTGCTAGCCCCAAGACAATCCAGCAGTATCGCAAAGTCTCTTGAGGGATCTGCTCTCGAATCTCTTCAGAGATTTCCCCAAAAGTGGCCTGTACTTCTGCTCATAGTGCAGGCGGTGCCACATCTAATAAGGCTCTAAAAGCCTCTCGAGCAGCCTACGCCAATATCTCTCAAGAGACTAGCAGGGCTAATGCGTCAACACACAATCAAAATGATGGTGAAGATCCATTCTGCCATCCTTCTCCTCTCCGAACTCTATAATTTCAGGTTACCGAGGGTTTCCAATAATCCTTGTGACTCAACCGGAATGCTGGACGTTAACGAAAGCATCATGCTCATTGACAACAGATCAAAATTCTACAGACGTAATCTGCTTTGTAGATTTAGAACGCGACGTTCATACCCGTATTTTTCTCAAACAATGCGAGGACTGTGTTTCTGTTTCAAAATGCGAGTCCCGTGTTCATCAACCACGCGTCTCAGCATCCAAATATGAGACCCGCTTTCTGCCTGTACCAGAATGCGACTCTCACATTTCTAATACCAAATGCAATTCCCACTCTGAGACAAACCCAACCAACGCTGGAGGTCCGTGTTTCAACACCATGTGAGGTCCGCATTTTAATAAAAAAATGTGAGACCCACGTTTAGAATGGTATGTTTTTAAGATATCGTAACACCCCATTCCTGGAATACGTACTTAGATACGTATTTAGATTTTTCAATTGTATTTTTTGATTTTCTTTCCATATTTTTTTATTTTATGATTATTTATGTGATTGCTTTTTATTGGATCAAGATTCGCGGGCTCGGAGTCCACCCTAAGCTGAACCTGGGGCCCGATCCTAGTGTACTGATTGATTTAGTCTTTTAAGTAGTCAAATTTGAATGATTTTAGTTTCAAATATTATTTTCTAATATTTTAGTTTTTTCATGATTTTATGAAAATTTTTAGAATTATTCTGGAAAATATTCAAAACTGGTATCGATCGGTATTGCCGATCGATTCTCGGCTTTTTATTTTACAAATAGAGTTAAATTTCTAGAAATCACTTTCATATTATCTCTTAGAATCACATTTTCTATCTAAATATATTTTTGAGAATTTTTTTGAATTTATCAAAACTCAGTCGGATTTGGTGTCGGCCAGTATCGCTGATTGATTTTAGAATTTTTAATTTGAAAATGAGATTTTATTTCTAAAAACTGATTTCATATTATTTCTCAGGGTGATGTTTTCTATCTCTGGGTATTTTAGAAGATTTTTCTGGAATAGTCGATATTTTTGATATTATTATAATATTATTATTAATTTTGGAATCTTTCATTTCTTTCTTTCTTTTTCTTTTCTTTTTCCCCCATCACCCACCTGTCGACCACTCACCCTCACTTATTTCCCATCCCCTCCATCTATCCATTTCAATCTCTCTTTCCTTTCCTTTTCTTTTTTCTTTTCCTTTTCCTTTCTTTCTTCTCCTATCCTTCTTCTTTCCCTCTCTCCCTCTCTTCTTTGAACCAGCACCACCACCACCTGGTTGCGCCTTTGGAATCAGGCCTGCCCGGTGAGCCACCTATGGCTTAGCCCAACTCCAGCCACTTCTTCCACCATCTTCTCCATTCACTCCACCAAGCATCACCACCATCATCATCTCCTTCACAACCACCACTCCTTTCACCACCACCCTAATCCAACTCTCCAACGCCTCCTCCTTCCTCCTTCACCTCCAATTTCAACCACAACACCTTATTTATCATCTCCTCCACCTTAATCTACCACCTTCACCGTCAAGTTCACTTTCCCACAAATTCACCACCACCTACAACTCCACCCCCTTTCCCTTTCTCTTCCTCTTGGGGTGGCCGGTATCGCACCCGTCCACCTGAGGCGGCAGACACTACCCGTGGAGCCTTCTGGCCGTGTGGCTGCGGCTAGGGCAAAGTCGGGCCAGGGCCCTTGGCCCTGGTCGTGATCTGGACAGAGGGGGCTGCTGCCCCTTCCCTTCTCTCTTCTGCTTGCTCTCTCCCTCTCTCTTTCTTTCTCTCTAATCTGTTCTCTTCTCTCTCTGTGTGTTTTTGTCTCCCTTCTCCTCCCTTTCTGTCTCTCTCTGATCCGTTTCTCTCTTTCTCTTTCTAACTCTCTATCTTTCTCTCTAGCTCTCTCTTTCTCTCTAGAACCCTTTCTCTCTAGCTCCCCTCTCTCTCTTATTCTCTCTCTATATATATATATATTAAATATAAATATTGGTGGCATGCACATGTTTTGAAACTCTGGGACTCTGCAGCTTTTGGAAGATTTAGGCGAATGTCCTCGCCTTTTTATTGGGTGTCCCCGCTTCGATGGGTTGACTATATTTGGGGAACACTTGTATTTTAGCCGTTGCATTTAAATTGGATTCCATTTTGTATTTTCTATCTGTATTTGTATGTAACTGAGTGCCCAATATTGTACATCTATATGCTTATGATGAATGCTTGTACTAGTGTAAATTACTTCCTGTATATATGCCATGCCTGTGATGTTGCCTATTACTGCTTTATTATATATGTGTGTTTGATCACTAGATTTATCAGGGTTTTCTTCATCTTTGCTGGATGTAGTACCTGCAGGAGTGTTATTGTCACACACACACACACATAATAAAGAAGTAATAGACAACATCACAGGCATGGCATTCGGGATTCTCTACGGGTATTCTATATTCTTGGCTATAGCTTGCAGAGTGATTGACGAGTATTCGGAATTCTTAATCATCGGTCTTCTTTATTTATGCTCAGAATTATCTGGGTTTTCTTCATCATATGGTCTATTCTCAGAGTAATAGAAAACATACCGCACATCAGGAATTCTATTACAGACTTCATCAAGTACAACTTTATGTCTCTCAGATAAAGAAGTGATATCGAGTCAGTATTATTTGGTATCGTTCGAAGATTTATACAGCAGGAAGTACAAAGATGTCTATGTTCTGATTATTGTTTAGTAAACTTGGGACCATTACCCTTAGTTAGTCATATCTTAATTGGTATAATCCTCATATCTATCCTTTCCGTGTTTATTTTCTTCTTATCAAAATTTCGAGGACAAAGTTTTTGTAAGGTGGGTAAAATGTAACACTGTTCCTGGAATATGTACTTAGATACGTATTCAGATTTTTCAATTATATTTTTTGATTTTCTTTCCATATTTGTTTTTTATATGATTATTTATGTGATTGCTTTTTATTGGATCCAGATTCATGGGCTTGGAGTCAGCCCTAACCTGAACCGGGGACCCGATCCTAGTGTACTAATTGATTTGGTCTTTTCAGTAGTTAGATTTGACTAATTTTAGTTTCAAACATCATTTTCTAATATTTTAGATTTTTTTTATGATTTTCTGAAATTTTTCAGAATTATTCTGCAAAATCTTTAAAACCAGTATCGACTGGTGTCGTCGATCGCTTCTTAGATTTTTAATTTACAAGCAAAGTTGAATTTTTAGAAACTGCTTTCACATTATCTCTTAGAATCGTATTATTTATCTAAATATATTTTTGGAGATTTTTCTGAATTTATCAAAACTCGGTCGGATTTGGTGTCGGCCAGTATCACTCAAGATTTTTAATTTGAAAACGAAATTTTATTTTAAAAACTGATTTCATATTATTTCTCAGGGTGATGTTTTCAACCTCTTTATATTTTTGGGAATGTTTTTGGGACAGTCGATATTTTCCAGTATTATTATAATATTATTATTTTTTTGGAATCATTCATTTCTTTCTTTCTTTTCCTTTTCTTTTCCCCCCATCATCCACCTGCTGACCACTCCCCCTTATTTATTTCCCATCCCCTCCATCTTTCTCTTTCCTTTTCCTTTTCTTTTCTTTTTCGTTTCCTTTTTCCTTCTCTTTCTTCTCTTATCCTTCTTCTTTCCCTCTCTGCCTTCTCTTCTCTGAACCAGTGCCACCACCACCAGGCCGCACCTCTGGTGCCACCCCTGGCTGGTGAGCCACCCACGGCTGAGCCCAACTCCAACCACTCCTTCCTCCATCTCATCCATCCACTCACCAAGCATCACCACCATCATCATCTCCTTCACAACCACCGCTTCTTTCACCACCACCCACCACCTAAATCCAGCCATCCACCACCCTAACCCAACTCCCCAACACCTCCCCTTTCATCCTTCACCTCCAATTTAAACCACAACACCATATTCATCATCTCTTCCAGTCAATCTACCCCCTCTACCATTAAGTTCACTCCCCTACAGATTCACCACCACCTACAACTTCACCCCCTTCCCTCTATCTTCCTTTTGGGGTGGCCGGCGCCACCCCTGTCTACCTGGGGCGGTCGGCGCCACCCTCGGAGCCTTGTGGCTGTGCGGCTATAGCCAGGGCACGACCGGGTGATTAGTCTCTAATTTGCATAATTTTATCACATCCGCATATTTATTTGGTATAAAATTCTACTAATAAAATTTTGCATGCTTGATTCTAGGTCCATGGTGTGCAATGAAGAAGAAGACCCTAAATCACCATTTAATTGGTGATTAAAGTCCTATTAAGATAGCCATTGACCTAAGAGGCTGATTCTGTCAAAACCAGAAGCTACAAACTAGAAACCGGGCACAGGACCTGACAAGTGATAGATGGGACCGTGCGCGGCTCGAAGCGCCGCGCGCGGCCCCAATATGGCCGCGAAAATACGGCCTGGGCCGCGTTTTCGCGGCCGCGCTTCAGGCCAGGGTTTGTCCCCTGGTCCCCCTCTTTCCTGGTACCTATAAATACCCTCATGGGGCTTTCAAAAGGGAGATATACAAAGTTTAGGGTAGTTTTTAATTACATGTTGTAGTTTAGGGTAGTTTAGTTTAGGTTAGTTCTTCTTCCTCCATTGTATTTTTCATTTTGTAAATCTTGTAATAGAGAGAGAAAGTGGTACATACTTGGAATGCAAGAGTGCTTGTAATAGAAGGTGACAATCTATAAAAGGTATCTCTTTACCTCTCTATATTTTCTTCTCTCTAATCTTTTTTACATGTGTAGCTAACTTTTCTCTCATGGCAACTAATTACTAACCACCAACTAGTCTAACTTCTTTTATGATAATCCACATGAATCTACTAGCCTCGATTTGGCCTTGCTCTTGCAAGAGCCATTGATGGCTCATGATGATGGATCTAACACTCTAACTTCCTAACTCTTTAACAAGCTAATGTTACTTTATTTCATGCTTGCTCTTATCAGGTTTTGATGATTTAAGTATAGGTTGCACTTGTTATGTTGAGTTGGGATGTGATAAGTTACATATGGGCCATACTTTGTAAAACTCTTGAACCAAGGACTAGTGATGGCCAATGATACATGTGAGGCAACTATCACAAAAAGGTTAGGGTGTTGGTGGAGTCATTAATAGTTAGTAGCCGTGAGTTTTCTTTCTTTTTTCACTTGATTTTAGATATAAAAACGAAACCACAAATACCATTCTTTTCTATGTTTCCTACTTCTTTGTGTTTCACTGTACACTTCTCTTTTCATTCTTTTGTTTCTTTTCTTTTCATTCTTTAAAACTTTGAAGAATCTTTAACACATACATGAGTCAACCGGTAAAACTTCTATCGCCTCCCGTCCTTGTAGATTCAACTCGTTTTAGCCTCTATGCTATAATAGAAGTATCGAGGAAGCCAAAGCACACACACTTTAAATATCGATTTCAAAACATACACTTTTTGTGCCCGGTTTCCCCGATCAAATTTTGGCACCGTTGCCGGGGATGGGAACGGTTTGATTTCACATTTTTGTTAACTTTTCTTCTTTGTTTTTTGGTGTGCTGGTTAAAGTTTTACCATTGCATACTTGCTCAAGTGTGGTTGGGTAAATTCTTATATATTTTTATATTCTGCTGCTAATTTTTGTTTATATTACCTGTGCACTGTAAATAATTGTAAGAACTAAAATACAGAAATTGGATGCTTTAAAACGGTTTGGACATTTGCATCTACATACGTGTCAATTTTTATTCCAATATACTGTATTTTATTTTTATGTTGTTGTGATACTGATAGGAGGTGTACATATTGCATTGCATATAGTTAGGACAAACAATGCATTGATTTACTCGCTTTTTTTGTGTTCATCTTATCTATATTACACACTTGTACAAATTTAACATAAGGGCAAAACCCAAAACAACATAAGGTGGGGAAGTCATTACCCTCCCTTAGCCCAAAAAATCACCTCGCCACTCACACAACCCAAGCCTAATAAAAATTGCTAGATGTTGGCCCCTAGGGACATCTCGGACTCATTTAGGAGATTGACCTAAGGGGAAAGTTGTTAGAAGTTGACTCTTGTCAAATCGGTGTCTAAGGTTGGGGATTGAGAGGCGAAATCTCGAAGAACAGTGGTTTGGCATAATTAGGCCCGTTGCTCCGGCACGGATACCTCCCACTGCTCTTGCCCCTACCTAGCCGATTAACTCGTGGTCAGCTTCCGACAATAGACCCCGTGGACAGTCTAACCAGTTAGGAGTTGTCTAGGTCTAAGTCAACCCTAGCATATGCATGTTTTCTTTTTCTTTTTCTTTTTTTGTTTGTTTGTTTGTTTGTTTTTCTTTTTTCTTTTTTTCTTTTTTGTAAATTTTAAAATGGATTTTAACAACAATAATTCTTTCAATCATGATATAGATCCATATTTCACTCTGATTTCATTTGACTCGGATAATTTCAACCCGGCTATGTACAACATGAACCAACCATATATGCCGACTTGCGATTATCCGACTCAATATGACCCATATCTCTAATCCTATAACCAAGATTTTCAAAATAATTTCAACTCTTCACAGAGTTCATGGGGATTCACCTACCCCGAGTCAAATTTTCAACCATCTTGTCCACAATTTTTACAATGTTCATTCTCCAATTTTGATTCATATACTTCTTTTCCTGAACCATCAATTGAGGAAAAATCATCATTGGAAAGGAGTATGGAAGAGTCCCTACAACAAGTTCAAAATTTGCTAAATTCACAATCCTTCCCACATCAAACTCCACATACCCCTTTTCTAGAGCCTCCAATTTAGGAAGAATTTGAGCTAGAAAAGCGTTTGGAAGTCTTTTGTGAAAGAATGCAAACATGTTGGACTCATCCTCTCAACCAAATTTTTAAGAGTTCTACTCATCTTTTCCAGTCTCACGTTCAAAATGAATAACCATTAATACTGGACTTGAGTATGGAGCCCTGGCGTGAGTCTAATCTGATGGACTCACAATTTAACCACAATTTTCAAAATCAACTTCCATACTCATTTTTTCAAGAACCAATTACAAAGAGTATGGAAGACATGATTCCGAATCCAAATTCTGTTACAAGACCTATCAGTAGATTAGACGCACTTATGAGCGAATTGATCAATGAGAGCGAGGACAACCTTTCTTGTCAACTTTTGACCGATCCTTATATCCCTAACTCTACTGATTGGACCCATGAATCATATCATTTTGGAAATCCAGCTTCAATTTTAGAACATACATTTGAACTTGACCACGCTCCAAGTTATGAAAATCGCCTGGACATTCTGGCAAATTATCCCTTTCCTGAAATTGAAACCGAACCTGACTGTGATCCTGAATCTCATGTTAGTAATTCCATTTCGCTTTTTGATTCAATAATGGCTTCGGTATCTTTACCAGATTTTTTTCTCTATTCCAGAGTCAACATTGAATCCTGTACTAGTACACCGTAAAATGGAATCACCAATCTTTTATGATCACACTTCATTCATGGGGAAAGTGTGTGAACATCAATTCTTTAGTTTAGACCCTATTTTTGAATGAATTTCGACTCTCATTGTTGACTCTCGTCTTGATCTGAATCAACTTCCCGAGTCGGTATCGATTTTTATTCCTGATCACTTTGAGTCCAAATCCATCATTTTCAAAAATCACACTTCATTATTGGATAAGAATGTTGACAAAAAGGACTCAATAATTATTTTTGAAAATTGAAAATTAGATGGGGATAATTTTTAAACAAGACCATTCAATCCATCATTCTTTCACTGGATCATATTAGGAGGTCATTGGTGGGTTCCTGCAAGATCCACGCTATTTTGATTGGGTCACAATGCTTGGCCCAATCAGACCACCACCGGAGCCACCCCCTTGAGGTAATCTTCCTTCCCTCTCCATTTGTTTCATGTATTTACACATTCACGATGCATTGAGGACCATGCATGGGATAAGTGTGGGGGAGGGTTTACTAACATAGTTAGTTTTATATTTTCTTTCTTTTACACTTCATTTTAATTAAACAAAAAAATCTTTTATATAAAAACTTTTCTTTTCTTTTTACAAAACTTTTTGAAACAAGGGAAATAGTTTTTGATTTATTTTAAGAAAATTAAGATTATCTTAGGAATTAGGAAGACCTAAAATTATGAAATTTTAAACCGAGTCAAAATAATAGATCTTGTTTAAATTTTAGATAAGAAAGTAAAATTAAAAAGATAATTTGATCTTGAATTTTTTTGCCTTAGATTTATGCACTCCACACTTACACAATTTTTAGGAATGAAACAAAAACTGAAAATGCCATAAAAAAATATATTAAAAAAAATATATTTATAATGATAAATAAAAATCACTTATTGAAGTTGGGTAATTATGCCTCAGGAAGCATGATTATTCACATCTAAAACGGTGGACAAAAAAATAAATAATCCCTTTAGTTTTGTGGCCATGTTTACTCGAGTCCTTAAGTCCGAGGGATATTTTCTCATCTGGTGTCCTAAGACTATCTAGTTTAGGAGTCACCGGCAAAAGGCTCACTACCCGGGTAAATAAGAAATCCTAAGAAAACTAAGAGAAGAAAAGAAAAAAAGAAGAAAAAAATTATATAATAAATAAATGGCATGAAAGTTAGAGTCGATATCCCAAAACCTTCACTGTTCACAAAGTGCATATTTTTCTAAGAGTTTTATGAAATATCAAAAAGTCAATTCAATTTTAAATTCTTATATTTAATTTATAACAAGATTTTTTGCATTTTAACTTAGTTTAAGAAAGAACAATTTCTGGTTAACCTCTGACCTTGGATCACTTATATTTTCACAAAAATTCTTCAACACTTTCTCTATTTTAAAAATGTGTTTTCAAAATACTAGCATTTGATTTCTTCCTTTATGAATTTTGTGGGTGTAATCCGCTGAAAATCCTCAGGAGACAAAACTCCTCCTCTAAGGGAAACTTAGAGGTTTAACGGCTTATTGCACATGCTCAGTGCAATCGCGTCACCTGCGAAAGTGGTGTAATAATTCCTTAGTTTTTTGTCTTGCTCAGGACGAGCAAAAGATAAGTGTGGGAGTGTGATTAGTCTCTAATTTTGCATAATTTTTATCACATCTGCATATTTATTTGATATAAAATTCTGCTAATAAAGTTTTGCTTACTTGATTCTAGGTCCATGGTGTGCAATGAAGAAGAAGATCCTAAATCACCATTTAATTGGTGATTAAAGTCCTATTAAGTTAGCCATTGACCTAAGAGTCTGATTCTGTCAAAACCAGGAGCTGTAAACCAGAAACCGGACACAGGACCTGACAGGGGACAGATGGGACCGCGTTCAGCCCCAGTATGGCCGCAGAAACGCGGTCCAGGCCGCATTTCTGCGGCCGTGCTTCGGGCCAGGGTTTGTCCCCTGGCCCCTCTCTTCCCTGGTGCCTATAAATACCCTCCTGGGGCTTTCAGAAGGGAGATATACAGAGTTTAGGGTAGTTTTTCATTCCATGTTGTAGTTTAGGGTAGTTTAGCTTAGGTTAGTTCTTCTTCCTCCATTGTGTTTTTCATTTTGTAGATCTTGCAATAGGGAGAGAGAGTGGTACGTACTTGGAATGCAAGAGTGCTTGTAATAGAAGGTGACAATCTATGAAATGTGCTCTCTTTACCTCTCTATGTTTTCTTCTCTCTAATCTCTTTTACATGTGTAGCTAATTTTTCTCTCATGGCAACTAACTACTAACCACCAACTAGTCTAACTTCTTTTATGATAATCCACATGAATCTACTAGCCTCGATTTGGCCTTACTCTTGCAAGGGCCATTGATGGCTCATGATGATGGATCTAACACTTTAACTTCCTAACTCTTTAACAAGCTAACATTACTTTATTTCATGCCTGCTCTTATTGGGTTTTGATGATTTAAGTGTAGCTCACACTTGTTATGTTGAGTTGGAATGTGATGAGTTACATATGGGCCATGCTTTGTAAAGCTCTTGAACCAAGGACTAGTGATGGCCAATGATACATGTGAGGCAACTATCACTAAGAGGTTAGCGTGTTGGTGGAGTCATTAGTAGTTAGTAGCCGTGAGTTTTCTTTCTTTTTCACTTGATTTTAGATATAAAAACGAAACAACAAATACCATTCTTTTCTATGTTTCCCAGTTCTTTGTGTTTCACCGTACATTTCTCTTTTCATTCTTTTGTTTCTTTTCTTTTCATTCTTTAAAACTTTGAAGAATCTTTAACATATACGTGAGTCAATAGGTAAAGCTTCTATCGCCTCTCGTCCTTGTAGATTCGACTCGTTTTAGCCTCTATGCTATAACGGAAGTATCGAGGAAGCCAAAGCACACACACTTTAAATATCGATTTCAAAACATACACTTTTTGTGCGCGATTTTCTCCCAATCACCGGGTCAAGGTCCTTGGCCTTGGCCGTGACCTGGACAGAGGGGGTTGCTGCCCCCTCTTTTCTCTCTCCTACTCTCTCTCCCTTCTCTCTTTATTTCTCTCTGATCTGTTCTCCTCTCTCTCTCCATTTTTGTCTCTCTGTTTCTGTCTCTCTGTGATTCATTTCTCTCTAGCTCTCTCTCTCTCTCTCTAGCTCTCTCTTTTTCTCTCTAGAACCCTTTCTCTCCTAGCTCTCTCTTTCTCTCTCTAGAACTCTTTCTCTCTATCTCCCCTCTATTTTATTCTCTCTCTAAATATATATATTTTTTAAATATAAATATTGGTGGCATGCATGTGTTTTGAGACTCTGAGACTTTACGGCATTTCTGAAGATTTAGGCTAGTGTCCTCGCCTTTTTATTGGGTGTCCCCGCTTCGACGAGTTGACTATATTTTGGGGAACACTTGTATTTTATCCCCTGCATTTAAATTATATTTCTTTTATATTTTTTTATCTATATTTGTATGTGGTCGTGGGTCCAACATTATACATGTATATGCCTGTGACGAATGCTTGTACTAGAATAAATTACTTCCTGTACATATGCCATGACTGTGATGTTGTCTATTACTGCTTTATTATGTGTGTATATTTGACACTAACACTCCTGCAGGTACTATAACCAGCTTTCGGGCTGCGTTTAGCCTCCAGGCTTTCTATACCCAACCTTCAGGTTGCGTTTAGGCTCCGAGTTCTCATGCTCCGCCTGGTAGGCGAGTCTAGCATAAGCGCTTTCCTAGTAACTCCACCTGAGCGTAGTTATACCGTGTGCGCAGCTTTGTCACGGGTGATGCAAAGCGGATTACCTCCACCAGACCCCTGTGCTAGCTTCGCCATGAGCAGTAACCATGCCGAGCGTGATAGTCTTTAGCGCTGTACGCTAGCCTCGTTCCAGCTAGTCTATCTTCGCTTGTTTGATCGTTAGCCATTATTATCTGTCATGTTTTGTTATCATGTTTATGTGCGTGTTTGATATTAACACCTTCTGCAGGTACTTCAGCCTCCGGGCTCTCGCTCACTTTCTCAAAAGAGAAGTGCGCTTAAACCATTAGGTCTCTCATGTTCCGCCCGGTAGGCATGCTTAGCACTCAGCGCTTTATCACTAGATTCACCTAGGCGGAACTCTGCAGATTTTAGACTTACCTTTTAAGCTGAGTCATTCCAGTAGCTCCATCAAGCGCTCTAGTGACTAAACACTGTTTGTTGTTTGCGCCCCCAGCTTGCTTGCTCCGCTTGGATGTTCCCTTGCTTGCTAATTACTTGCTTGACAGTTTATCTATTCTTCCATTAATAGTTGTGAAGAGTTTAAAATCTTACTTATACTATTTTTTAGAGAATGCATGATTTTTGGTATTCGTACCAATCTCTTATATCGGTACTATTTTCCTGTACCGCTTGACATACTTTCACTTGATGTGCTAACATTTACCACGCTACCTCCTGTTACCTGACCTATTAATCACCTGACAACTAATATCTGACTCCTGACTTGTTATCGGTATCGCATCTCTCGTACTTGAATCCAGAGGGATAGCGAGTGGAGCTAAGTGCCACACGGAGCAATGTGTTATACCGTACATGTGGTGGGGGCCATCTCTAGGTATCCACATCGCGTCCTCTTTGCACCTGTTACCCGAAATGCATATGGTATGAAGCTAACTGCCACACGGAGTAAAGTGCCACACTATACACGTGATGGGGGCCACCTCTTGATTTCCGTAGGGGCTACCTCTAGGTATCCACTACCGCATCCGTGGCTTCCTGCCTTCCTGATCCAGCACCTGACACGTAACAATAATAATGTTAGGAACATAGGATATTTGGTCTCTCCTTCATTCGGATAACGGTACCATATATCAGATCCAAATGAATTCTACTAGAGTACACATCCTATTACGGACTTTTAGTGGAGTGAGACACTGGTAGGAGATGATTGAAATATCAGATGATACTGATGTTTATTATTAGATTTTCTGACCTCTTGCTTACTAATTTGTATCAGCATGAGACTCAACATATAACCCTGTATCAGATATAACTTAATTAGCAAACAATAATAAAGTCAGGAGTCGGTGTTATTGAATCACTTCCTCATCCGAATAATGGTGCCCGTATATCAAAGTTCAGATTGGGTTCTACCGGAGTGTAGACCCAGTATGAACTGATAGTAGTATAGGACACTGGAAGAAAATGATTAGAATAACAGGCGACACTGATTACTATTATTGTACGATTAAGTTATATATATAATGCACCACGTGCTTCCATATTCTGATTCTTGACTGTACTGATGCTTAGCGTATATATGTGAGGGTATTTTTGATCTACATATATATGTCGCAGTAACGTCTCCGTACCCGCGGGATCGGCATGTTACAGACATAAAGAGCCAAAAAAAGTCCTCACCCTCACGGGTTTGAAGCTAGTTCCTCAAATGTCCCCGCGACGGACCTAAGGGACTACCTGAAAAGGAAGAGGAGTGCCCATCAAATCACTCCTCACTGCGAGCGGCTCATCTCAGAAGTACATTCTGATTGCCATTGTGGCTTTCAGATAACCAAGCCCTCAATTTTTAGCTGATTATCAGCGCTTCAAGCTCAACCAAGAGACGATGGTCCTGAAAGAAGAAGTCATTCCCCGACGTTGAATACCCGGAAGTGACTACAAACACGGTGGGGCCAAGTTTCATACCAAGCAAGTCCAAAGAGAAGCAACTTGTTGTCAGTTCCAAAGAGCCAGACGTTGACCGATTCTTAGGTTTAAAGGATATTCTTGTTGAACCTGAAGGAGTTTACTGATACGCTCGAACCCGTACGGGAACGATTGCCCCAGTCGACTGCAGTCTGTTGGCTAAGGGAATTGAGGTGAACGACGAGCACTCCACCATCATCGAATCTCAGTCTTCGAATTCTAGTTCAGAGACAACAGTCGTTGCTTACATGGCGGGCACTCCCGAAGAAGTGGCCAGGCAATTTAAAGAGCAGACCTGAGTCTAAAGAAACAACTCGATATGATTCAAGCTCAGCAAGAATCTATCGATACCCTTAAGCAGATGCTTTCACAACTGCTTATGGAGAAAAAGAAACCAAAGGACAAAACTCCTTCAAAGAAGTCCAAGGGCGAAAAGAAGAAAGGGGAGAGCTCATTTTCTGCAAACACTGAGAGTGAAGAACATTCTAACTCTGAGCCCCCCAAATCTTCATCCGAAGAGGAGGACAACTCAGAAAATAGAAACAGTCATTCCAAGAGAATGAGTAAATTAGAGCAACGTCTCGAAGCCTTAGCAAACTGAGGCGGTCTTCAAGATGTGAGGATAATTTGGCCCTACCCACCAGAATGGGACACAACTCCCTACCCTCCTAAGTTCAAGACATCGACCCTCCATACTTTTAATGGTTAAAGGTCACCGAACCAGTACATATACTATTTAAATCCTAACTGGGGAATGTAGTATCAAACAATGCCATCATGGCTCGTTTGTTCATTGGCACTCTTAAGGGGTTGCCTTTGAATGGTTCATTAAACTTCCTGCCGGCTCGAGCAAGATATGGGCCAACCTCAAGAAGTTATTTCTGGCTCATTTCTTCGAAGACGATACAGAAATTTCAGTGCCAACTCTCCTTCTAGCCAAGCAAAAGAAGGAAGAGTCTATCAAGACTTTCATCGAAAGATTTCAGATCATGGCACTTCGATGTCCTAACGGCATGACCCAGTCTACACTGATTGAGACATTTTGTCATAATCTGCAGACTGTACTTCTCACTCAAATAGGAGAGGCAGAATGCCGCACTTGGAATCAGTTAGTGCTACAAGGCGAACAAGCAGAAGAAATTGTCACCAGGGTCAGGGCTAAAGAAAAAGACAGCAAACCAAGACTTGCCAAACTAATGCGGCATGCTCCAGAGTCATCTTCTCAACCTAGAAGAAGAGATACTCTAGCAACAGTGGTTAAGTCACATTCGAAGCCCCAATCAGTCAGAGGGAGTGGAGCTCTCGGCTAAGCACGTGCCAATAAACTATACTCCTTCAAGGATAAGCATGTCGTCTCTCTGTTTAAGTTACTCCAAAAGAGTAACAAACTCAAATTGCCAGAGTCCAGACGTCCTGAAGAAGTAGGGAAAATAGACGATCCTAGCTATTATGTAACACCCCGCTCCCGAGATACATACTTAGTTGCGTATTCAGATTTTTTGATCATATTTTTGATTTACTTACTATATTTGTTTTGTATTATGAATTATTTATATGATTGTTTTGCCTTAGATCTAGATTCGTGAACTCGGAGTCAGCCCTGACTGAACCAGCCGATCTTAGGGTGTTGCTTGATTTGACCTTCTAATATTCATATTTGACCAATTTCAGTTTGAAACATCGTTTCCCAATATTCTAGATTTTCTATGATTTTTGGAATTGAATAAAATTGAAAATCTTCAAAACTGGTGTCGACCAATGCCGCTGACGGATTCTCTGATTTTTAATTTACAAATAGAGTCAAATTCCTAGAAACAGCATTTCATATTATTTCTTAAAATTATATTTTCTATCTAAATACTTTTTTTGAGAATTTTCTAAATTTATCAAAATTTCACCGGATTTTTTGTTGGCCAGTATCGCTGGTTGATTCCAGGATTTTTAGTTTACAATCGGAATTGACTTTCTAAATTCTGCTTTTACATTTTTTCTTAGAATCATATTTTCTTTTTTAATACATTTTCTGAGATTTTTCAGAATTTATCAAAATCCGGCCGACCCGGTGTAGACCAGTATTGATGGTTGACTTCAAGATTTTTAATTTGAAAATGAGATTTTATTTTTGAAAATCAATTTCATATTATTCCTCAGGATGATATTTTCTACCTCTGGGTATTTTTGGGAATTTTTCTGGAACAGTCGATATTTTCTAACCTTATTATAATATTATATTTTTTTGAAATCTTTCCCTTCTTTCTTTCTTTCTTTTCCTTTCTTTTCCCCCATCACTTCACCGCCGACCTACACCCCTCCACATGGGGGGACGGTCCCATCACCCCCTCCTTTCCATCAATCTCTCTCTCCCTTTTCTTTTTCCTTTTCTTTTTCTTTTTCCTTATCTTTCTTCTGCCTTCTCTTCTTTTCCCTTCCCTTCTTCTTCTTCTCCATCTCTTGGACGGCGCCCAACTAGCGAGCTCATTCGGCCACCATTTCCACCGAGAGGCCCCAACTTCGACGGCCAAGCCCCCTCTCCTTCCCTGTCCTCCATCTCCAACAACATCAACCACCTTCATCTTCCTCCTCCTCCAAACCAACTCCATCTCCACTTTCTTCTTCAAATTAACCACCACCACTACCATCTTCTCCACTCCAACTCCACTCCCACAACACCCTACCCCTCCTCCTCCTCCTATCTCCTTCAATTTCTCTACCACCACCCAAATCACCATCTCCACCACCACCACTCCTCTTTTCCACCTCAAACCCAAAGAACTCCCTTTTTGCCCTTTCTTTTTGGGATGGCCGGCGCCACCCCTAGGCTGAGCATCGCCAGCACGCCGTCGGCGGCCGTGGGCGACCAGGGGGCCGCCTCCTCTCTCTTTTCTCTCTTTTCCTTCTCTAACTCTCTCCTTGTCTCTCTCCCCCCTCCCCTTCTCTGTTGGATGTCGCCGGCGGCCAAGGCCGCCGTCGACCAGCTCCCTAGCCGGCAGAGGGCCGGCCAGGCCCCCTTGGCCCATGGTCCCTGTGGGCCCTCCTTGATCTGGGGCTGCGTGAGCAGCCCCGACCCTCTCTCTCTCATCTCTCTCTGCCGTATCTCTCTCTCCATTTCTCTCTCTCCTCTCTCTTTTTCTCTGTCATCTCTTTCCTCTCTAAATCTCCCTTTCTCTCTCTACCTCTCTCAATTCTCTAACTCTTTCTCTTTATTCTCTCTCTCCCTTCTCCTTCTCTCTCTAAATAATTATATATATATTTATTATGTTTTGGCGCGTGTGCGAGTTCCAGACATTTCAGAGTTTTCGGCTTTTCCAGAGATTTAGGCGAGTGTCCTCGCCTCCATTTGGTTTTCCCAGCTTCGTCGGGTCGGCGTGTATTTATTTCTATATTTAAATGTATTTTGTATTGGGCGGTGCCCCTGTTTTGTATGTGGCCAAGTGCCCGTGATTGTACATGTGTACGCTTGTGTTGAATGCTTGTACTAGGGTAGTTTACTTCTTGCATATATATCATGCCTGTGATGTACTACTTTTACTGCTTATACCATGCGTGGCCAACCCTTCATGGTCGTTACCTCCGGGCTCCCTACTTAGCCTCCGGTCTCCCTACTTAGCCTCCGGGCCCTTCAGCTTTCGGGCTTTCTACTTGGCCTCCGGGCCCTTTCAGCTTCAGGGCTTCTCCACTCTACGGTAGTGTTGATATTATCACGCTTGTATATATGCTCGTGTGGAACTAACATCTCGTGCAGGTACTCACCGACTCTGGGTTTCTGCCCACTCCCAGGATGGCTATCCAATGATTCCAGGCTTGTACCCTTATGGGTTTTATGGTAGCTACTGAGAGTGCGCTTAAACCCCAAGCGTATTTTAGCCTCCGGGCTCTTGACCGCTACCTCAAAAGAGAAGTGCATTCAGACCGTCAGGTCTTTCATCTCTGCCTGGTAGGCTTGCTTAGTGCTTAGCGTTTTACCAGTAGATTCGTCGCCAGATTTTCTACTCGCATTTTAAGCCGAGTCATCCTAGTAACCTCATCAGGCGCTCTAGTGTTAAACACTGTTTGCTATCCATACCTCCAGCTTGCTCAGCTTCGCTTGATTGTACTCAGCTATAAATCTATCACTTGCTATATACATGCTTGTTATGTTAACACTTGACATGCTATTACTTAATACCAGTCATTTATATTCAAATACCATACACCTGTCTGTATCACTCGACAACTGATGTGTTATCACCTGACACCCGACATGCTTCACTTGACAATTGCTTCTTGTTATGACATGACTTGTCACCTGCCTAATATCACCCTCCTGTCATGCTATCACTTGACACCCAGCATGATATTCTTGACTCTTATAACTATCACGATAACGGGAATGATGACCTGACATCTTGCTTACAAACTTGATATATTTCAGTACAAACAGTACTCCTGATACACCTATATTCCTAATATTCCTGACTAGTTCCTGCTCATTCCCGAAATCTGATAATTATCTAATAAATCATAAAATGAGACAACTTACATCGTGTCGGGTTAAACTTGCGGCTATCAATATATGTTCGTGTTTATAGTGGTATTAGGTATGTTGTGCAACTAAAACTTTCAGTCTGACCTGTGGGCCTCCAGGTGACCGAGGGGAGTGTTGGCTCCCTCCTTCCTGATACCATCTTGAAAAGGGCATCCTATAAGACCCTCCTGTAGGCCTAGCGGTCGGTTTTATACACTAGCAATGGAACACCCTGGACCGTGGTCACGGACATGTATGGGACCCACTGTAAACATTGTTCGTTGATACTCCCATTGGTTTAAAGAACAACCTTGCTTTACTCAGATGTGGATATATGTGTGCTGGGATGCTGATTGCTAAATTGAAAGAACAATCAAAGAGTTAAGAAATTACCGTGTAGCTTGTGGCTAACGGGTCGTGTCCACGAGGAGGAATGCGATGAAAGCTTTTCGGTGTTTCGTTTAATAACAAAGAATTGTGCTCGTTTTTTAGTTGAAAAGAAGAATGGAGAGAAGAGAAATGAACAAAAGAGAAATTGCAACTTTAGTGAAGGCTTTGGAGAAGGTGATTTAAAAAGCTTTGAAAAGTATTTGGTTGTTTTTAATAAAGAAGAAAATCTGGGCTCACTATCTCACTACTCAACCGTTTATTCTTCTTTTGAAATCCTAAGTGCCTCAACTTGATCATAGGCAAAACTTAAGATTGACTTTAGAAAGTTTGAAGTAAAGCACATAAGATGGTTGAAAGAGTTCACTCTTTTCTTTAAGAAATCATTTTGAATCGAATGTTAAATCATCAAGCGCGAAGAAGCAAGTATGAAATAAAAACAATTCAAGAAACATTCTTAAAAGAAGTAGGAGTTTAAAGATCCAAACCCATCCTCATGTACCTTCAAGAACACTTTCAAGAAGAAAGGCTTTAAGTTAGGCATGCAAATGATTCATTGGGTCTTTTTCATGAAAATCAGAAAAGAAGAAGAATTGGAGAGAGGGACAATAGTGAGCCCAGAAAATCGATTTAGCTACTCATGGGAAACAAGAAACAATGCAAGTAATTGAAGTAAAACATACCGTAAAATGAGTAGAAGAAAATGGAGCTCGACTCTTGTATTGATGTCACTTCAATCTTCAAGTTACAAGCACGCAATCCCTCTCTCTCACAAGTGTTTGTACTGAACTACAAATTGCAAACAAAATACAACTTTTACACTATCTAACAAAGAGCCTAAATCCTTAAAGAAATAACAAAAGTTCTAATCCTAGTCTTCGCTCCTTTTTACTCTATTGAAACTGGTATTTATAGGGAAAAATCAGAGGGGGAAGATCTCGGGAAGATTGGGGGAGCGAACGCTCCCCCAACAAACATCAACAAGCCGCGAAAACGCGACTAGGGCCGCATTTTTGTGGCCCTGATGTGGCCAGTTGGCCACACCCAATTGGTGGGAGCTCCTGGTTTGATGATTCTCATATATCTTCTTCTAGTTTTCTCGTTTCTGCTCCAGGATTTGACGATGTTGCCTTTGATTGTTGGCTTCAGCTGTTTGATTTTGGAGGATTCTTTTCAACCGATTTTCAAACTCTCTGATATGCCAAGATTTTGCCCTGATTCCTTGATTTCAAATTTATTCTGAATTAAATCAGAATTTGGTGGCTTTTGGGCTTGTTTCTCATTCCTTTCTTTTAGCAATTGGGCCTACATTAAACAAAGAAGAAGAATACTTGTTAATAGGATTTTATTAGCTAAAAAGTATGGTAAGGTGACAATATATATGCAATATATGTGACTAATCACACCCTCACACTTATCTTTTGCTCGCCCTCGAGCAAAACATCAGACTAATTCTAATCAATTATTAGACCACTTTCGCAGGTCACTCGATTGCACTGAGCATGTGCAACAAGTCGTTAAACCTCTAGGTTACCCCTAGAGGACGAGTTTTGTCTCGTGAGGGTTTTCAGTGGATTGCACCCACAAAATCCATAAAGAAAGAGAAAAAAGTCAGTGTTTTCGAAAAGCATTTTGAAAAGAGAAAATATTTGAAATATATTTGTGAGAGTTTAAGTAATCTATAAGTTATAGGAATATCAAATTTATCATTCCTAAACTTAGTCTCTATTCAAAAACATGTCATCAATCAAAGTAAGGAGTCAAATTGTACTTCTCATCTAGTCTATTAATTTACCCTGAGTCGTATGCACCATCGTGACTGTGAAGTTGACTAAGGGTTCTTTAACATTAACTCCTATGCCTTATTTATATTTATTTTTGGTGGAGTTTATTCCTCAATTTCATTAGGCTTTCTAATCTGCCCATGTAATGAGCCTTCAGTTGGTGACACCCAAACCGGACAGTTTTAGGGCACCAGGTGAGAAAAGACTCCTAAGGACTTAAACACTCGAGCAGACAAGGCCACGAAACCAAGTTTTTTATTTATAAGATGTACCATTTTTAGACGTGAATACTTATGCTTCATGAGGCACAAATACCCAGCTTAATCAGAGGATTTATATATATATTTTTCAAACTTATTTAATTATCTTTTGCATAAATACCAAGGCTTTCTTAGGCCAAGGCACCTAGCTAATCAATAATTAGATTTGTTTTTTTTTTCATAAGATATAAGAGTCTTTGTTTTTAAACCCTAAATGTGTAAGTGTATTTAGTGTGCATATTTCATTAAGGTATATATCAAGACTAAATCACTTTCACAAATTTTCTTCCTAACCCTAAAAGTCAAACAAGTTATCTGACTTTGACCAAGTATAAGAAATCCTAATTATGATTTTCTTATTCCTTAAATTTGACTTAATTTCTTACAAAAAATATATTAACATATTGTTCTAACCTTTCAAAAAGTTATATATATATATATATATATTTATATAAGTCATGTTAGAATCCTCCCCCACACTTATCTCATGCACTGTCCCCAATGTATGAAAGAAATGTATCGATGCAAGAAATGAAATGGAAAAGAGGAAAATTACCGATACACTGGGTCAAAAAGATCCATAGCCGTTTCATTTACTGGCACCGATTCCAAGAAAGGTTTAAGGCGTTGACCATTTACCTTAAAGCCATTTCCATTCTTGGAGTCACTGATCTGAACTGCACCGTGTAGAAGCACGGTTTTTACAACGAATGGCCCAATCCATCTTGATTTCAATTTTCCTGAAAAAAGGTGAAGCTTAGAATTATAGAGTAAGACTTTCTATCCAGGGACAAAGGTTTTTCTTATGATGTGTTTATCATGAAAAATCTTAACTCTATCTTTAGTGATCCTAGCATTTTCATAAGCCTCATTTCTTAACTCCTCTAATTCGAAAATTTGTAACTTTCGAAGGTCACCGGCCTTAGTCAAGTCGAAATTCAACTGCTTGATTGCCCATAAGGCCCGGTGCTCTAACTCAAATGACAGGTGACAAGCTTTACCATAGACTAACCTATAAGGAGACATTCCTAGAATCATCTTGAAAGCGGTCCTATAGGCCCATAGGGCATCTACAAGTTTGATGGACCAATCTTTCCGGTTTTGGTTCACAATTTTCTCCAAGATAAGCTTGACTTGTCTATTGGAAACCTCAACCTGCCCACTGGTTTGAGGATGATAAGGTGTGGACAACTTGTGAGTTATGGCATACTTTCGCATAAGAGCTTCAAAAGATCTATTGCAAAAGTGAGTACCATTATCACTGATGATAGCACGAGGGGTTCCGAAGCGTGAGAAAATGTCCTCTTTCAAAAACTTTATGACAACTTTGTTATCATTAGTTTTACAAGGAATGGCTTCTACCCACTTGGACACATAATCCATAGCAACCAATATGTATTGGTTTCTAAATGAATTAGGAAATGGACCCATATAGTCGATGCCCCAAACATCAAAGAGTTCTATTTCTAGAATGGGGTTGAGGGCATCATATTTCATTTTGAGATCCTTCCTACCATTTGGCATCTATGGCACGTCTTGCAAAATTCATATGCATTTTTGAACAAAGTGGGCCAATAGAACCCGCTTTGTAGCACTTTTTTAGCAGTCTTGCAGGGACCAAAGTGTCCACCGCATGCAAGTTCATGACAAAAGGATAGAACACTCTTAACCTCCTCATCGGGAATGCATCTCCTAATAATTTTGTCAGAACAGTACTTAAAAAGATACGGTTCCTCCCAAAAGAAATACTGAACTTGGGATAAGAACCGGTATAAATCGTTTTTGGACCAATGAGACGGAGTTTGGTTTGTGACTAAGTAATTCACTATATCAGCAAATCAAGGTTCCCTAGAGATAGCTAAGAGATTTTCATCAGAAAAATCCTCATTTATGGGTAATTCGTTGCATGGAGAATTAGGGATCCGTAAGAGATGGTCAATAATGACATTTTGTACGCCTTTTTTTTATCTCGAATCTCAAGATCGAATTCTTAAAGAAGGAGGATCCAACGAATGAGTCGGGCCTTGGCATCCTTCTTCATCATGAGGTACCTAAGCGCAGAATGATCGGTGAAAATGATGGTTTTAGACCCTAGTAGGTAGGGACGAAACTTCTCTAAGACAAACACTACTGCCAAGAATTCCTTCTCAGTCGTAATGTAGTTCAATTGAGCATCATTGAGAGTCCTACTAGAGTAGTAAATCACATGCTGCTTGTTATCAATGCGTTGTTCTAAGACAGCGCCTATGGCAAAATCGGAAGCATCACACATGATTTCGAACGGCTTAGACCAATCCGGAGCAGATATGATTGGTGCAGAAATAAGCTCTCTCTTAAGCTTCTCCCAAGAATTCATGCATTCAGTATCGAAAGTGAAGGACACATCCTTAGCTAACAGATTAGTCAAGGGCCTAGCAATTTTGCTAAAATCCTTGATAAATCTTCGGTAGAAATCAGTGTGTCCTAAGAAGGATCTACTGTCTTTAACGCATTTGGGCATGGGAAGCTTAGCAATAACCTCAATTTTAGCTCTGTCCACTTCAATTCCTTTCTTGAAAATTTTATGACCCAAGACAATTCAATGTTTTACCATGAAGTGGCATTTCTCCCAATTCAGTGTCAGATTTTTCTTAGCACAACGTTGGAGGACAAGTTCTAAATGGTGGAGACATTGAGTGAATGAATCTCCGTAGATGGAGAAATCATCCAAAAAGATCTCTAAGAATCGTTCTACCATATCAGAGAAAAGACTCAACATGCAACGTTGAAACGTTGCTGGGGCATTGCATAAGCCAAAAGGCATTCGACGATAAGCAACTGTCCCAAATGGACATGTAAACATAGTCTTTTCTTGGTCCTCGGGAGCAATAGGGATCTGATTATACCCCGAGTAACCGTCCAAGAAACAGTAATACTCGTGACCCGCCAAACGTTCAAGCATTTGATCAATGAAGGGAAGTGGAAAATGGTCCTTACGAGTTGTAGCATTAAGCTTCCTATAGTCGATGCAAACTCGGATCTTCATGGGAAGTCGAGTTTGGACCAACTCTTTGTTCTCATTTTCCACTATGGTGAAACCGGATTTCTTTGGAACCATGTGGACAGGACTGACCCATTAGCTATCAGAAATGAGATAAATTATCCCATTGTCTAAGAGTTTTACAATTTCAGTATGAATAGCCTCTTGCATTATAGGGTTTAACCTGCGCTGCGGATCTCTTTTAGGTGTGGCATCTTCATTGAGATGAATGCGATGTTGAACGATGGTTGGACTTAATCCATTTATATCAGTCATAGTCCAACCAATAGCTTTCCTATGTTTTCTTAGAATTGCTTTAAGATCTTCTTCTTCCCCGTCATTTAAATGGGAGGCAATGATGAAAGGAAAGGTCTCTTATTCGCCTAGATAGACGTACTTGAGATGCGCAGGTAAGGCTTTCAATTCTAAGGAAGAGGAAGGCTGGTTGGAAGGACTAGCCAAATTTGTTGGCTCCATTATTGGTGAAACAGGATTCAAGGTCCAATTCACATCAGAATTTACAACCTGATCAAGATTAAAGTCATCAGACTCTAACCCGAAGTCACACTCAGTTTCTAGTTCCAATTCTTCTCTATGTTCACTTGTTAAGTTCTCAATTAGGTTGACTTCAAATGTTTGATCCTCAAAATCGCGGGGTTGTTTTCCTAAATTGAAGACATTGACTTCTCTAGTCATGTCCCCAAAGGTTAACCTCATGGACCCATTCCTACAATTGATGATGACATTGGCAGTAGTAAGGAATGGTCGCCCTAGGATAACAGGAGTTTGAGCCCTATAATTGGAGTTGGACACAGGTTGTGTCTCCAGAACTATGAAATTGATAGGGTAAATAAACTCCCCTACCCGGATCAGGACATTATTAATCTCCCCTTTTGAAACTTTACTGAACGGTCAGCCAGTTGGATGGTGACTCGAGTTGGACTAAGATCGCCCAACCCGAGTTGTTGATAAACTGAGAATGGAAGTAAGTTGATACTTGCCCCCAAGTCAAGAAGTGCATGACTAATCTCGGCTTGTCCTATTGTGCAGGCAATGGTGGACTACCGGATCCTTGTATTTGATAGGGATCGGATCCGATAGTAGCTCACTAATGTTAGTGGTTAAGAAGACCTTTTTTGGTACATTAGTCTTTCTCTTCTTGGTACACATCCTTAAGAAACTTAGAACAAGAAGTGACTTGTTGGATGGCATCAAGAAGTGACACATTTATCTTCACTTGATTAAATATCTCAATTATCTTGTCCATGTGTGGATTTTGCTTGTTACTTTTCAGCCTATTAGGGAATGGTACTATAGGCTGGTGCACCTGACTGGTTGACTTATCTTTTTCAGATTCGTCAGAAATGGAAGGATTTGGATTAGATGAGGTGGACGCTTGATTGTGGTTGTGCTGAATGGGATTGGTTGGTGTTGACACTTGATTATCAACTCTCTTTCCTGACCTCAATGTATGAACAACATTACATTGATTTAATGAATGATCCTCAGCCAAATGAGCTTGTTGAGAATTCCTAAGATTGGTTATTGGCTGACTAGGCAGGGTACCCTTCTGTCTCTCATTCTGTGGAGTGGCTAGTTAGCTCATTTGAACCTCTAACCTCCGTATAGTTTACATGAGAGAATCTTAGTTTTTCATGTATCTTTCCATGTTTCTTTCAAAGTCAGTCATTCTCCTTTCTAGTTGAGAATTCTGGAAGGAGGATTGTGGCGCTTGGTTGGGAAAATTTTGTTGATAGTTTGAAAAGTTAGGTGGATGGTTAGGAGAATTAATATGGAAATTGGAAAAGTTGGGTTGATGAGTGGAAGAATTATTGGCATGATGGTAGTGGCTAGCATGATTTGATTGTGAATGGTCATTGTTATTTTGGCTCCATGAGAAATTAGGGTGATTTCTCCAACCAGGATTGTATGTTGGTGCGTAAGGATTATTATTCGGCCTTGAAAAGGCCCCATTCATCGGTTCATGATATTGTTGCTGAGCCTGAAACACAGGGCATTCCTCGAACACATGATTCATGGCTTGACAGTAAGTGCAGCCCGGAGTTGAAAATTGGTTTGGGCTGACTTGATTGACTGGACTTTGTTCCTTCATTTCTAGAGCTTTCAGTTTTCTTGCTAGGTTAGCTACCTTAGCCTCATTAACGATGGATGATTCGATAGAATGGAGACCTACTTTTGAAGAGATGGAGTTTGAATTCCTGGAGGTCTCACTAGCAGGTTCCCATTGGATGGTCTTTTCAGCTAGGTTTTCATACAAATCTCATCCTTCATTTTTATCCTTCTGCAAGAATCCCCCTTGACACATACTTTCTAAGAGGGTTTTGGTAGAATAGTCTAAACTGTCATAAAGAATTTGGTATTGTCGGCATTTCTCTATTCCATGATGTGGACATTGGACAAGGAGGTCTTTAAAGCGTTCAAAGTACCTCCAGAATGGTTCACTCGGTTCTTACTTGAATTGCATGATTGTCTTCCTAATGAGAGCAGTCTTATGAATTGAATAGACTTTCTTCAAAAAGACCTTGATGAAACCATCCCAAGATGTGATAAAACTGGCCGCTAAGCTGTAAAGCCATTTCTTTGCTAGGTCCTTAAGATTTAAAGGGACAAATCTCAACCTAATAGCATCGTCTACAAAGTGTGGGATTTTCATCATTAGACATACTTTCTCAAATTCTCTTATGAAGAAGTAAGCATCTTTGGACTCTAAGCCATGAAATTTGGAGAGTGTGTTGATGAATTGAGGCTTGAGCTCAACATTGTATTTACCAACCGATGGAAGTAGAATGCAAGATAGAAGTGAGGTTCTAATGGGATAGAACCTATCCTGCAATGATGTTGATTGAGCCATTACCAGATCTGGTCTTGGTTCAAACTTGGGTGGTGATGTGTTTCTAGTCAACCTAGATGAATTAGGGTCTCTTGACCACACTTGCATACACAAACACAATCACAATTACAAACAAGTTTACCAACAGTCAAGAAGAGTAATCAACTAAGCCTAATCTAAGGTAACTTCGACCAAGACAACTCCTAACTGGTTGATTGTCTACAAGAGGTATAATGTAGACTTTGACCACAAGCTAATCAGCCAGGTCAGGGCAAGATTGGTGGGAGGTTATCCGTCAAAGACGTTCCTTAATTAAGTAACCACCAACCTTCGGGCTTTCGGCCCTCAATCCCCTTCCTAGACACTGATTTGGCAGGAGTCAAATTCCAACACCTTCCCCCTTAGGATAATCTCCTAGTGAGTTCGAGATGTCCCTAAGGCCAACGCCTATCAGATTTTACTTAGGCTAAGGTTGTGCGTGCTTGGAGATGGTTTGTGGGCTAAGAAAGGATAATGACTTCCCCACCTTATCTTGAATTGGGTTTTGCCCTTAGAGTTAATTGTGCAAAGTGTGCTAGATATAGAAAAGTAGCATTCAAAAGCAAATATCACCCAAAAATGTTTCCTAAACTATATGCTATGCATACGTACCTTGTCTCCAGCTCTCTTCAACAGTAATTGTAAAATAAACGTAATTAGACAAATGCCTATAATGCAAGTTTAAACGTTTTTTAAGCAATTAACAATCACTCAAATTACTGTTGGATTAAAACAGGGATGGTGGATAGCAGAAATAGCAAGAATATAACATATAAAAACTTAATTTTTTTTTTGTGAGCAATATGTCCTACAAAAAAGAGTTTTAGTAGTCCAATGAAATTTTTAATTTTTGCAACGCAATTTCTTGAAATTCTGTTTCCTACTTTCGAGAGTAGGGGCACAAAATTTGCAAGTCTTCTCTTGCAAAGCTTGAATGCTAGATCTGAATCTTCAAGTCCCTGAAATAAGTCAAATAACACACCAAACTTGTTAAAAAAACAAACACACCGTTCCCTCCCCGACAACGGCGCCAAAAATTGATTGCTAAATTAAAAGAACAATCAAAGAGTTAAGAAATTATCGTGTAGCTTGTGGCTAATGAGTCGTGTCCACGAGAAGGAATGCGATGAAAGCTTTTCGGTTTTTCATTTAATAACAAAGAATTGTGCTCATTTTTTAGTTGAAAAGAAGAATGGAGAGAAGGGAAATGAATAAAAGAGAAATTGCAACTTTAGAGAAGGATTTAGAGAATGTGATTTAAAAAGCTTTGAAAAGTGTTTGGTTGTTTTTAATAAAAAAGAAAATCTGGGCTCACTATCTCACTACTCAACCGTTTATTCTTCTATTGAAATCCTAAGTGCCTCAACTTGATCATAGGCAAAACTTAAGGTTGACTTTAGAAGGTTTGAAGTAAAGCACATAAGATGGTTGGAAGAGTTCACTCTTTTCTTTAAGAAATCATTTTGAATCGAATGTTAAATCATCAAGCGCGAAGAAGCAAGTATGAAATAAAAACAATTCAAGAAACATTCTTAAAAGAAGTAGGAGTTTAAAGATCCAAACCCATCCTCATGTACCTTCAAGAACACTTTCAAGAAGAAAGGCTTTAAGTTAGGCATGCAAATGATTCATTGGGTCTTTTTCATGAAAATCAGAAAAGAAGAAGAATTGGAGAGAGGGACAATAGTGAGCCCAGAAAACCGATTTAGCTACTCATGGGAAACAAGAAACAATGCAAGTAATTGAAGTAAAACATACCGTAAAATGAGTAGAAGAAAATGGAGCTCGACTCTTGTATTGATGTCACTTCAATCTTCAAGTTACAAGCACGCAATCCCTCTCTCTCACAAGTGTTTGTACTGAACTACAAATTGCAAACAAAATACAACTTTTACACTATCTAACAAAGAGCCTAAATCCTTAAAGAAATAACAAAAATTCTAATCCTAGTCTTCGCTCCTTTTTACTCTATTGAAACTGGTATTTATAGGGAAAAACCAGAGGGGGAAGATCTCGGGAAGATTGGGGGAGCGAACGCTCCCCCAACAAACATCAACAAGCCGCGAAAACGCGGCTAAGGCCACGTTTTTGCGGCCCTGATGTGGCCAGTTGGCCACACCCAATTGGTGGGAGCTCCTGGTTTGGTGATTCTCCTATATCTTCTTCTGGTTTTCTCATTTCTTCTCCAGGATTTGACGAAAGAGCCTTTGATTGTTGGCTTCAACCGTTTAATTTTGGAGGATTCTTTTTAACCGTTTTCAACCTCTCTGATATGCTAAGATTTTGCCCTGATTCCTTCATCTTGAATTTATTCTGAATTAAATCAGAATTTGGTAGGCTTTTGAGCTTATTTCTCATTCCTTTCTTTTTGTAATTGGGCCTACATTAAACAAAGAAGAAGAAGACTTGTTAATAGGATTTTATTAGCTAAAAAGTATGGTAAGGTGACAATGTATATGCAATATATGTGACTAATTAGATGCTAGTTCACATATCTAGACATCTAGGTAAGATGAGTAATAATGACAAAGGATGTCAACTATATATCCATTGTATGCTTGCTGAGTTTGCTTCCACCAGGTTTTACTTCGGATTTCCGGTTTTATGATCATTATTATAATATAGCTGCTTACATCCTGCTTTACCACTTATGTTCTATTCCACCAGTCTCCTTCTCTTATCATATCATACTATGAGTATTCCCTACTTGATATTGCTTGCTATATATATTTACCTGCTTCTGTATGCTTGTGCTCACGACACGATTTTCAATGCATGTTTATGATTCAGTTTCATCGATATACGTGTGCTTATCTATGCACGTCACTTGGCATTTGCATCACCACTTGCTGGGGAGTTCTGACTCCCCTGGATTCTCATGTCCAGGTCCTGGAGCTTAGAGCGTGTGGATCCTCCTAGTTGCTGACCTGAGAAGTGCAGGAGTAGCGTGGATCTCCAACAGACCGTCTGAAGCCCTATCCTTCCAGGCCCTCCTGCGCGTCTCTCGAGTTTTCCTTCTGTAAACTCGTACGCACCATTTGTACTATTCATACTTGTACTCTCTTTGTATTCTTGCATTTGTGCCTATCAGTGATGTAATATTCTTATAATATTGTGTTACATCTGGTGATAACTTTGTAATTGTACTCATATGTTGGAATGTATAATGCACCACGTGCTTCCGTGCTCTGATTTTTGCCTGTACAGATGCTTAGCGTATATACATGAGGGTATTTCTGACCTGCGTATATACATCACACTAACGTTTCCGTACCCGCGGGATCGGGGCGTTACATATTGTTTATACCACAGGATGTTGGGACACCCTATTAAGAATTGCTATATCTTTAAGGATGTTCTTCAAGCTTTGATCAACGCAGAGGTACTGAAGCTCTATCCAGAGCAGAAGAAAGTGATTGCCAACATGACAACTACATCACCTATTCAATTTGGCTGGGACCTCCCGCTAGAGCCAACAGGAGTGGTTCCCATCTCGAAAGGGGAACTAAGAGTGGTCAACACCGATCCTTATAACCAGAAGGAAAAAGGTCTTGTTCCTATTCCTACTTCTTGAGGGGAGACAATGTGAGTCCATCCTGACATTGTCGAAAGCCAACAGTGGATGACTGTCACAAACAGAAAGTCCAAAGGTAAGGCCAAAGCATCCTCCAGTAATGTGGTGCGTATCTCTACTAGAGAAACTAAGGAGGATCTTGCTTCCCTCACAAGTTCAGGACAAGAGGAGTCCGCCTTTGCTGCTGACACAGTGCACCTTCCACATCGAAGACTCGATCTAGCAAGCAGTACTTGAAACAGTATGATGAGCCAATTGCAAACTCCCCCCGCCAACTGAGAAGACAATCGAGTAGTCCACGAAACCATCCTTGGAAAAATAGAAAGAGCTTTGTTATGTTAAAGTTCTCCAGAAAGGCGGTGTGGGACCATCAACTCCCTTCTATTTTGATGTCTTGACTCAGCTAGCTAACATCCCTATTCGAGTCACCCTTTATGAACTCCTGAGGCTTTCCCAGTTTACAAAGGATGTCTTAAGAGAAGCATTAGCAGATGCAGAGGTTTTCATTACGCAGATTCCTGCTATATGCAAAGTTGAAGACTGCAACCATTGCCACCACACCTCGAAGCAGTTTTCCGGCATCACCTTGACCCCAGAAGACATGCAAGTTAAAGAAAAACAAGATAGACCCTTGTATTACACATGGTATATTGGATCAACTGAAGTGAGTCGTTCAGGTTGATCGGGGATCCACATTAAGCATTATGCCCCGCAGGGTCATGCAACATTTGAAGATCCCCACCCACCGATTAAGCGCCACTCAGACAGCCATATATGGCTTCAACGCCAATGGTACCACCCGTGGGGAAAATCAAGCTCAAATGTTAAATTGGGGAAATGAGATCTGATGTAACATACTGATACCTCGTATAACTTGTTGTTGGGATGACCTTGGATTCACCCAACTCTATCATCCCATCAACCCTTCATCAAGTGATGAAATACGTTGATGAAGTGAGAAAAGTGAGAATGTTGAATGCTGAAAGGCATCTGTTCAAAGGAGTCGAGAATTACTTTACTGATTCCCTCCTCTATCAAGATACTCTTGAGACTGATGAGAATCTGCACCTAGAAACCCTGACTCTGGCAACGAAGCTGATATGGAGCCAGAAAAAGAAGAGTGTCTCTGGGAAATAAATCTCCTTGTAACGAGCATTTATAAGCTCGATTTCAATACCACCGCTAATGTTGAAGGGGAGTGGTTTATTGATGAAAATTTAAATTTGACTTATTTTTCTGTATTTGCTTCTGATTCTGTACCCTCAGATACTAGTACTGACATAAACAGTGACCCTTGGTCTGCAATGGATGCTTTGATATCATTGCGTGCACCAATAAAGTCATCTTACAGTACGCGAAAAGATCGACGACGCACGCAAATCTCTCTTTGAAGTACCAACCATGCCAAAAGATCAAAAGCCAATTCTATGTGAAAAAACAAGGAGCCCATATCTTGTGAAAACTCAGGGGGTAATTCTGAGTCTCCACAATTCTTTCATTATGGACAAAAGTCACGTCACATTATGGAAAGAATGGGTATGATTTTACAAAAGGATCGGGCCTTAATTTTGGCAAAAGAACGCGATAATTACTCCTTCATTTGTACTGAAAGGCAAAGACCCCAACTACTATAACACAACCCAAAGAGAATTCGATTATGTATCTACGCCAGTCTTGTCAGATTTCAAATCTAAAGAAAAAGTTTATCATGACAACTCATTGACAACATCATCATAGGACTCAAATGTCAGTATTGGGGGTATTTTTGAGAGTTTCTCAGTGAACATGGTATCAACTAGTTATTTAGAAGATGACGGAGAAGATACTTTTAAATCTGAAGAATTGATCTAGTCGGACTCTGATCCATGGAATAAACACTTAAATACTCTTTGGGTGTACAATTTGAACAATACGAACCACCCACTGAGGATAAAGTGACTCAGATAAATCTTGAAAATGAGGCTAACCCCAAGTCTATTTTCATAAACGAGACCTTGTCACCTTACGAGAAAGAAGATTTAATACATCTCATACGAAAGTATAAAGACGTCTTCACTTGAAATTATGAGTACATGCCTTGGTTCGATCCCCAGATAACTATGCATCGCCTCAATATCAACCCAGATGGTAAGCTAGTCAAGAAACAACAATGTCGGTTCTGTCCCGAATTTATGGAAGCGATCAAATCAGAAGTCAAAAAGCTCATAGACTCTGGTTTCGTCAGGGAAGAGTAACATCCTGATTTGGTGGCCAATATAGTTTCTGTTCCCAAAAAGAATGAAAAGATCCGAATTTGCGTCAACTACTATGATCTAAATGTCACTTGTCTTAAAGAAGAATTTTCTTTCTCGATCATGGATGTTATGATTGACAATACGTGCGGTTTTGAGAAGATGTCTTTTATGGATGGCTTCTCAGGGTATAATCAAATAAATATGTATCCTGACGATAAAAAGCACACATCTTTCAGGACGTCTTTAGGAGTATACTGCTACACAGTAATGCTCTTTGGCTTGAAGAATGTTGGTGCAATCTATCAACGCGCCATGAATGCGATCTTCTATGAGCATATATGCAAGACTGTAGAATACTATGTCGATGATATCACTGTGAAAAGCTGTAACAAGGGCGATCACCTCGCAGATCTGAAAAGAGTGTTTGACATTATGCTGGCTCACTAGCTGAAGATGAACCCAACCAAGTCCTTCCTAGGGGTAGCCAATGGCAAATTCCTTGAATTTACTGTTACATCCAAAGGAATTCACCTGAATCCAGAAAAAGTTCATGCCATCCAAGAGATGCAACCTCCGAGAATCTCAAAGAACTCAGAGGCTTATAGGGACGATTGGCTTATATTCGAAGATTCATATCGAATTTTTTAGGACACTGCCAACCCTTCACCAAACTAATGAAGAAGGGAGTCTCATTCTTTTGGGACAATACTTGCCAACAAGGATTTGAAGAGATCAAGGAGTATCTTATACACCCTCCCATTCTGGTAGATACAGTATCAGGAAAACCTTTCCTGTTATATGTTTAAGCTATGGATCTTTCCCTGTGAGCTTTGCTAGCTTAGAGCAATGATCAAAACCGAACATGCTATCCACTATTTGAGTAAAACAATGATTGGGGCGGAACACCGATACAACCTGATCGAAAAGGGATGCTTAACCTTAGTCTTCGCCATCCAGAAGATGCGACGCTACTTGTGGGGCAACACATTCACGTAATTTCTAGAGTTAACCCTTGCGATTACTCATGACAAGATCATCTTTGCTAAATTACATATTAGCGAAATGGGCCATATTGCTCTCACAATATGAGATGTAATTCATGCCACAAAAGGTGATCAAAGGTCAAACTGTGGCCGATTTCTTGGTCGATCATCCTATTCTAGGAAGTTTAAAACTTTATGACGATCTCCTATATGAGATTGCAGAAGTTAATGTGACCCATGTCTCCTCAGAAGAATAAGTGTGGCGACTATTCTTTGACGGAGCATCAAGAACAAGTCCTGGGAGAAATATTGTTGCAAGTGTGGGGGTAGTACTTATTTCTCCCACATAATTACGTGATCCCTCGTGCATTCTCATTAACTGTGCCGTATTTCAATAACGTTTCGGAATATAATGCTCTCTTGATCAGGATGCAACTTGCTAAAGGGATTGGAGTCAAAAATCTCGAAGTGTATGGTGATTCAAAGCTCATCGTCAACCAGGTTTGCGGAGAGTATGAAGTCTGACATGAAGACTTGGTGTCCTATTACAATGCAACCATTGACATGGCAGAGAAGTTTAAAAACTTCTGCATTGATCATGTACCGGGTCAGCAAAATGCGCATGCAGATTGATTGGCATCTCTCGCTGCTTCAATGGCCCTTCCAGCCAGAGCCACAGAGAGTGCTTACTTACAGTCGTGACTTGTACTGTTGTAAATTCGCCCTTGAAGACAGTAAAACTCCAAGAGGAGACCTTCAAGTTAAAGAGGTTCTTGAGACTTCGACAAGTCTCGAATCTAGGGATTGGCGGTTCCCTTACATTGACTATGGCATGTTATCAGACGACCCCAAGGAGGTCGTTGCCATCAGAAGAAATGCTCCTCGATTCTATTACAATGCAATCACTCAAACATTGTATCATCGCTCACATAATGGAATCCTACTCCGTTGCCTTTCATATAAAGAGGCACAAGAGACACTCATGGAAGCTCACAAAGGTATATGCAGAGCTTACCAACCTGGACCTAAGTTCAGAGATCAGCTTAAAAGACTTGGCTATTATTGGCCGAAGATGATCCCTGACACCGTCGCCAATGCCAAGCGATGCTATGCCTGCCAGATCCATGGTGACTTTGTTCATCAAGCACCGAGATATCTTCATCCAACATCCTCTTCATGGACATTTGAGATGTGGGGAATGGATGTTATTGGACCCATCAGCCCTCCAACATTCAAAGAACATCGCTTTATCTTGGCCATAACTGATTACTTCTCTAAATGGGCAGAAGTTGTTCCCTTGAAGAAGGTAAAGACATCAGATGTGATCAAGTTCATCAAGCATCACATACTCTACCGCTTTGGTGTACCCCGACGAATTGTCCACTATAATGGATCCCAAATCGTCAGCCAAGCATTCCAAAAGTTCTGTAATAAATTCAGAATCCAAAGTGTGTCATCAATGACATGCTATCCAGCTGCCTACGGTCTCGTAGAAGCTTTTAACGAAACCATTGGAAAGCTTCTCAAACGATTTGTCTCAAAAAGTTAACGTGACTAGGAAGATAAATTAGGCGAATGCTTATGGGCTTACTGCACAATGGTGAAAACTCTGACAACGGCTACATCATTTTTCTTGGTAGGATGTGAAGTTATACTTTCACTAGAGATCTAAAACTCATCTCTGTGAGTTGCCTTTACAACTAGGATGATGGATGAAAAGAAGCATTGATTACATCTTCAAGAGTTGGAAGATTTAGACTACAAATGCCTGCAAGCCCAACCACAAATCAAGGTCTATCAGGCTCGAATTTTCAAAGCCTTTAATAAGAAAGTCAGAGAACAGATTTTCAAGAAAGGCGACCTCGTCATAGCTGTCAGCAGACCCATGGTTATGACATATAAGACAAAAGAAATTTTTCAACCCAAATGGGAAGCACCATTTGTAGTAGAGTCAGTCTACTCAAATGGAGCATACGGCCTTATAACTCTGGATGACGATATGCTCATGATGCTGATCAATGGCAGATTCTTGAAGAAATACTATCCTTAAAGGGACTCTTCTCAAGATCAAGTTAACATTACATCTCTGATTAAAATTTCACCTTGATCAATCAGATAGATTAGGGTTTAAGATCCAAGATGTTTTGAGTGCCAACGAAGAGCTTCTTCATTCAACGGATTGCATCACGATCGATCGGCGCTGAGCCGACCGAACATTGCTGACATTATGATGCATGATGTCAATAATAAAAAAATAAAAGTTAAAAACTTCAGTTTTACCTTTGTCACTCTTCTCAAGATCAGGTTAACACTACATCATTGATCGATACTTCAACCTGACCAATCAGATAGATTAAGGTTGGAGATCTAAGATGTTTGGAAGAGCACCAAAGAAGAGCTTCTTCATTCAACGGATCGCATCACGATCAATCGACACTGAGCCGACGAAACATTGTGACCTTATGATGCATGATGTCAATATTGAAGAAACAAAGTTAGAAACTTTGGTTTTAATTTTGTCACTCTTCTCAAGATCAGGTTAACACTACACCTCTAATCGAAGCTTCACCCTGATCAATCAGATGGATTATGGTTTGAGATCTAAGATATTTGGAAGAGCGTTAAAGAAAAGCTTCTTCATTCAACGATTCACATCATAGTCAATCGATGCCAAGCCGACCGAACATTACTGATATTATAATGCATGATGTCAATATTGAAGAAATAAAGTTAGAAACTTCAGTTTTAACTTTGTCACTCTTCTCAAGATCAGGTTAACACTACACCTCTGATCGAAACTTCACCCTGATCAATCAGATGGATCAGGATTTGAGATCTGAGATGCTTAGAAGAGCACCAAAGAAGAGCTTCTTCATTCAACAATTCGCATCACGGTCGATCGATGCCGAGCCGACTGAACATTGTTGACATTATGATGCTTGATGTCAATATTGAAGAAACAAAGTTAGAAACTTTGGTTTTAGCTTTGTTACTCTTCTTAAGATTATGTTAACACTACACCTATGATCGAAGTTTCACCCTGATCAATCAGATGGATTAGGGTTTGAGATGAAAGATGTTTAGAAGAGCGCCAAAGAAGAGCTTCTTCATTTAATGCATTGCATCACGGTCGATCAACGTCGAGCTGACCGAACATTTCTTACATTATGATGCATAATGTCAATATTGAAGAAACAAAATTAGAAACTTTATTTTAGCTTTGTCACTCTTCTTAAGATCAGGTTAACACTACACCTCTAATCAAAGCTTCAGTTTGATCAATCAAATAGATAAGGGTTTGAGATCCAATATGTTTGGAAGAGCGCCAAAGAAGAGCTTCTTCATTCAACAGATTACATCACGATCAACTTACACCGAGCCAACCGAACATTACTGATATTATGATGAATGATGTTAATATTGAAGAAATAAAATTAGAAACTTTAGTTTTAGCTTTGTCACTCTTCTCAAGATCATGTTAATGAAAAGTCACCTAGAGGGGGGGGGTGAATAGGTGACAATGCTAATCATGGGTCAAATTAAAATTTAAAGCTACAACAATCACAAGATGAATGCAAGCAAGTAAGTATGACAATGAATATGATGAGCAAGTAATAAGTGCAAGCAAAATAGAACAAGGATTGCAAGAATGTAAACCAATCGCAAACACAAGGATATGTTATCGAGGTTCGAGCACCCAGCTCTACTCCCCGCCTTCCCCAGAAGGATTCTAGCTACTTCCACTATCACAAAGAACAATTACAATGGAGTACCCAACTCCTACAATCTCAAGAACAAATGATTTCCTTGGTAGTCAAAAGACCACAAACTCTCTCTTTCAAAAATCTCTTCCCTTACAAAAGGTCCTTAGAGAATAATGAGTAGAATTGAAGCTCTTTTTGTGTAAGGAAAAGAAATTGAAATCAGAGAAAAACTTTTGAAAACCCTTCAGAAAATTGAGAGAATTTAGCACAAAAACCAAGAACTTTGAAAGCCTTAAACTTTTGAATTTTTGCAAAGATTGTTGTTGTAACCAATCTCTCCCCAAACACCCCTATTTATAGGAGAGGGCTAGGGTTTAGGGATAAAACATAATTACTGATGTTTAGGAGGTAATTAGATCAAAATATATCCTTAAACGGATTTTTAAACACAAAAGACAAAAATAAACAGCCCTTAAAAATCTGCCCGTTACTGTTCAAACGGTCGGATCGGTCGACCGGGCCGGTCGACCGGTAGTATAAAAATTTGACCGTTACAGGCTATCGGTCGACCGACCCGGTCGACTGATACAAACTGTGACAAAAATAAATAGTCCGGTCGACCGCCCCGGTCGACCGACAGACGTGCACACGGATACGTGCAGCTGCCAGGACTTCGGTCGACTGGTCCGGTCGACCGGACCAGACTGACATAGGCTCGGTCGACCGACCCGGTCGACCGGATCAGGTCAAAAAGCCAAATTTAAAAAGAAATAAAAGAGGATTTTGATTTTATCAAAAATACTTTTGAACAGGGATTAGTATAAAACACAAATATATATCTGTAGGCAAAATCTTGTATGCAAAATATTTTTGTATAATTTATAAGAAATTATTTTGGAATGAGTATGTGCGCAAAAACGTGTGTGATAGAGCTTCAAACCTATCCACTATTCTTTAACAAACTATAAACTGAAAAACAAATTACATGAAGACTTCTTGAGCTATCTTCAAGTCTTTGAGCCATCCAATGCCTTGCTAGTGCCTTCTCTTCTATGATCCTTCCTTGATGTGCAATTTGCCTTCCTTACTTTGTGGAACTTAGAAGTTCTTGCAATAGCTAAGCGAATGGTCTCTAAACATGGTACAAACCTGAAACTTATCTTAACAAACTTGTTAGTACCAAATAGCTCATATTTGGTTTGTCATCATCAAAACACAAAACAATTGGAGAGTGTAACCTCTTGGGCCAACAATCTCCCCCTTTTTGATGATGACAAAACAAATAGGCTATTAACAAAAATATAGGGTAGGAGAAAACTCCCCCTCAAATTATGCTATACTTAAAACACAAGAGTATGCTCTAGATGCCAATAATTGAAATGATGCACCAATTATTGAAACCAATTAAAATAAATATATATAAAAACACAAAAATTGCTCTTGATACAAAAATACCAAAAACAACTAAAACACAAGAACAACAAAACATATAAATTCATATGGAACCAAGACCAAATGAACTTATTTTGTCCATGTAAACTTATTCTCCCCCTTTTTGTCATACATCAAAAAGGGTTATGAAAAACATGTTTATTCAATAATACAAACATTAAGTTCTCCACAAATAAATGAAAATCTAGCAAAATCAAGAGGTTTAGTGAAAATATCGGCTAGTTGTAAATCCGTGGAAACATAATCAATATCTATATCACCTTTCTCAAAATGATCTCTAAGAAAGTGATATCTAATCTCAATGTGCTTGGTCTTACTATGTTGATTTGCATTTTTGGTCATGTGAATAGTACTAGTATTATCACAAAATATTTTTATATGATCAAAGTGCAAATCAAAATCAAGGAGAGTATGTTTCATCCAAAGAACTTGTGCACAACAAGCCCCCGCGGCAACATACTCCGCCTCGACGGTTGAGAGAGCTACGGAATTTTGCTTCCTAGAGGACCATGAAACAAGACAATTACCAAGAAATTGACATGTCCCACTAGTACTCTTTCTATCTACTCTACAACCCGCATAATCGGCATCCGAATAACTAGTCATTGAAAAATCTATAGTTTTTGGATACCAAAGACCCATCCCAATTGTGCCCTTAATATAACGAATAATGCGTTTTACCGCAATAAGATGAGACTCTTTAGGACACGATTGAAATCTAGCACAAAGACACACACTAAACATGATATCCGGCCTACTTGCCGTCAAATATAAAAGACTTCCTATCATGCTTCTATATAATTTAATATCAACATTTTTACCTTGTTCGTCCTTATCAAGCTTGGTTGTAGTTGCCATTGGAGTGTTGCAAGCCTTTGATCCTTCAAGCCCAAACTTCTTTACTAGCTCCTTTGCATACTTGGCTTGGTTAATGAAGGTTCCGTCTTGCAATTGCTTGATTTGGAGTCCAAGGAAGAAATTGAGCTCACCCATGGAAGACATTTCAAACTCTAGTTGCATTACCTTCTCAAAATCCTTGCACAAAAGCTCATTAGTAGATCCAAAAATTATATCATCAACATAAATTTGCACAATTAAAATATCATTATCAACATGCTTAGTAAAAAGAGTTGTGTCTACTTTGCCTTTAATAAAATCATTGGAAATGAGAAAACTAGAAAGCCTTTCATACCAAGCTCTTGGAGCTTGTTTCAATCCACACAAAGCTTTATCAAGTTTAAAAACAAAATCGGGATGAACATGATCAATAAAACCGGGAGGTTGAGCAACATAAACTTCTTCATTAATAAAACCATTCAAAAATGCACTTTTTACATCCATTTGAAAAAGTTTAAAATTTTTAAAACATGCAAAAGCTAGTGTCATCCGTATGGCTTCAAGCCGTGCTACGGGTGCAAAGGTCTCCTCAAAGTCAATTCCCTCAACTTGAGTGTAACCTTGGGCCACTAACCTAGCTTTATTCCTAATGACATTTCCGGACTCATCCATCTTGTTTCTAAAGATCCACTTAGTACCAATTATTGGTCTATCGTGGGGCTTAGGAACAAGGTGCCAAACTTGGTTGCGCTCAAATTGATTGAGTTCCTCTTGCATGGCAAGCAACCAATATGGGTCCGTCTCGGCTTCGAGAATGCCTTTGGGTTCAAAATGAGAAATAAAAGTAAAGTTACCACATATGTCATGGAGTTTGGAGCGCGTTGTGACTCCTTTAGATGCATCACCCAAGATGAGCTCCTTAGGATGATTTGTAGCGTATCTCCAAGTTTTAGGAAGCGGTTGAGTGCTTTCCTCCTTATCCTCTTGAACTTCACCAATAGGATCTAGCTTTTCTTCTTGAGCGGGTGAGTCCTTCAAGGATAGTCTCTCCATGTCTTCACCTAGTGGTTCAATCTCTACAACATTCTCAACAACCACATTAGATTCTTCAAATTTAACATGCATGGATTCTTCAATGGTTAGTGTAGATCTATTGAAAACTCTATATGCTTTACTAGTAGAGGAATATCCAACAAAGATAGCCTCATAAGCCTTAGAATCAAATTTACCCAAATTATCCTTAGTATTTAAAACAAAACACTTGCATCCAAAAACTTTAAAATATGCAACATTTGGTTTTCTAGAATGATACATTTCAAATGATGTTTTTGAAGAATTTTTGCACAAATAAATACGATTCGATATATAGCATGCGGTGTTTACGGCCTCGGCCCATAAATATTGAGGGAGGTCATATTCACTTATCATTGTCCTAGCCATCTCTTGAAGTGTTCTATTTTTCCTTTCTACAACTCCATTTTGTTGTGGAGTTCTAGGACAAGACGTTTCATGCTTAATTCCCTTTTCATCACAATAAGTCATGAAGAGTTGGTTAATAAACTCACCACCTCTATCACTTCTTATTCTCAAAATCGGAAAACCCTTTTCTTTTTCAACTCTTTTTCGAAAAATCTTAAAATGAGAAAAAGTTTGATCTTTATTTTGCAAAAAGAAAACCCAAGTAAAACGGGAGAAATCATCAACCAAAACAAATGCAAATCTACTTCCATTTAAACTTTTAGTTTTAGTTGGTCCAAAAAGATCCATATGAATTAATTCTAAAGGCCTAGTTGACATGATATCCTTGATTGGTTTAAAGGAAGACTTGGTTTGTTTCCCAAGTTGGCACGCACTACAAATGCGGTCTTTCTCAAAATCCAAGCAAGGTATACCCTTCACCAATTCCTTTGAATTAATCCTAGAGATATGGTCAAAAGATGCATGTCCTAATCTTCTATGCCAAAGCCAAGAATTTTCATCAAAAGCATTTAAGCATTTAGTAGAACAATCTAAATTAAGCATGTCAATAATATAAATATTATTATCACGAAAACCGGTAAGAATACAAACATCGGATTTAACATCAAAAATCTTGCATGAGGAATCATCAAAAACAACTTTAAGTCCACGATCACAAAGTTGGCTAATGCTAAGCAAATTATGCTTTAAACCATCTACTAAAACAGCATTCTCTATAATAGGAGATGAACCAATTTGAATATTACCGATACCGATGATGGTGCCTTTGGAATCATCCCCGAAGGTGACGGAGCCACCTTCCATGTACCTTGATAGGGTTGTGAAGTTGTTGATGTCCCATGTCATGTGTCTTGAACAACCACTATCAAGGTACCACCGCTCCCTACGTCTTGGAGCCTTGGTGTGTACCTACATCAAACATTTTAGGACTTGATTTTGGTACCCACATTTTCTTGGGTCCATGAGGGTTAGAGCCATTAACCCAAACAAGATTATTTGAACTATGCAATTTATCATAACAAAACTTAGCTAAATGTCCATGTTTACCACAATATGTGCATCTATATACTCTACCATATCTAAATGCATAATGAGTGTGTAATTTGTGAGCATGGGCATTGTGAGCATGAGAATTCTTAGCTTGTGAAGTGTTAGCATGTGAAGTGGGCTTCTTAGAAAACATGTTCTCAAGTTTCTTGGTATTAAAAGCACAATCATTTAACACTTTTTCAAAATCATTCATTTTGGATTTAAAAGAAGAGATTTCTTTTTCATCAATAATAGGAGATTTTGCCTTACAAGCACTCTTGTAGGCACAAAATTCTTTTTGCATGGAAATGAAATTAGAAGAAATGTCATCTTTTTCTTTAGAAACAATGGCAAGTTGATTTTAAGAAAAGTAACTTCTTTTTGCAATTTTAAGCATTCAAGTTTCTTATTATCATAAGTTTCAGAAAGTTCTACAAAGGCATGTACTAGAACTTCCTTACTTAGTTCATCATCTTCATCATCATGGGATTGAGGGGTTACCTTGGGTGTGTTTGCCATGAAACACATGTTAGCTTGATCCACCTCCTCTTCGGACTCGCTTTCCGAATCCCATGTTGCTTTGTAGGCTTTCTTCTCCTCCGGTTTCTTTGGCTTGAAAGAGGAAGTCATCTTCTTCTTGAACTCTGGACAATCCGCCATGATATGTCCGGGTTTGCGGCAATTGTAGCATATGATCTTCCGCTCCTCTTTGCCTTCGAATTTTCTCCGGAAGTTGAACTTGTTCTTTCGGTACAACCTCTTGACATTCCGCACAAGTAGAGTTAGCTCCTCATCTTCTTCTTCGTCATCTTCATCGTCATCATTGGTGGAAGAAGTCTTGAAGGCTATGGATTTCTTCTTTGAAGTAGTAGCCTCATCTCTTGCTTTCTTCTCCATCTCATGGGTCTTTAGGTTCCCAATGAGACTAATGATGTCCATCTCGTCCTTGTCATTTAATTCCTTTAATGTGGTGGCCTTGATCTCCCAAGATGGTGGAAGAGCCCGTATCACTTTGCGCACCTTTTGATCGTTGGAGATGACGTCACCTAATGAAGAAAGACCATTTGTAATTTTAGTGAAACGAGTAATCATACAATCAATGGATTCTTCATCAAGCATTTTGAATGATTCATATTGAGACCTCAAGAGATCTATCTTAGCTCTCTTGACTTGTGAAGTCCCTTCATGTGTGACCAATAAGTGTTGCCAAATCTCATAGGCGGATTGGCAATGAATTACCCGTGTAAGGTCATCCTCATTCAAGGCGGTTAAAAGGGAATTTTGGGCTTTTGAGTTAGCCTCATATTCTCTAAAGTTGAAGTCGGTCCAAGTGCTCTCATCTTCATTGGGTGCTACATAGGGTTTGGTCAAAGACTTAGCCACTAAACTACCTAGTGATTGCAAAAAGATAGTCATCCTAACCTTCCAAATAGGGAAGTTGAGTCCATCAAATTTAGGTGGGGTTTTAATGTTGTCGGCCATGTTTACTAGTGTATGAATGTATGAATGAAAATGTTGATTAGCAATATTTTAAGGATCTCTCTATGGATGTTAAGCCAAACCTAGAGTCCAAGCTCTGATACCAATTGAAAAGTCACCTAGAGGGGGGGGGTGAATAGGTGACAATGCTAATCAAGGGTCAAATTAAAAATTTAAAGCTACAACAATCACAAGATGAATGCAAGCAAGTAAGTATGACAATGAATATGATGAGCAAGTAATAAGTGCAAGCAAAATAGAACAAGGATTGCAAGAATGTAAACCAATCGCAAACACAAGGATATGTTATCGAGGTTCGAGCACCCAGCTCTACTCCCCGCCTTCCCCAGAAGGATTCTAGCTACTTCCACTATCACAAAGAACAATTACAATGGAGTACCCAACTCCTATAATCTCAAGAACAAATGATTTCCTTGGTAGTCAAAAGACCACAAACTCTCTCTTTCAAAAATCTCTTCCCTTACAAAAGGTCCTTAGAGAATAATGAGTAAAATTGAAGCTCTTTTTGTGTAAGGAAAAGAAATTGAAATCAGAGAAAAACTTTTGAAAACCCTTCAGAAAATTGAGAGAATTTAGCACAAAAACCAAGAACTTTGAAAGCCTTAAACTTTTGAATTTTTGCAAAGATTGTTGTTGTAACCAATCTCTCCCCAAACACCCCTATTTATAGGAGAGGGCTAGGGTTTAGGGATAAAACATAATTACTGATGTTTAGGAGGTAATTAGATCAAAATATATCCTTAAACGGATTTTTAAACACAAAAGACAAAAATAAACAGCCCTTAAAAATCTGCCCGTTACTGTCCAAACGGTCGGATCGGTCGACCGGGCCGGTCGACCGGTAGTATAAAAATTTGACCGTTACAGGCTATCGGTCGACCGACCCGGTCGACTGATACAAACTGTGACAAAAATAAATAGTCCGGTCGACCGCCCCGGTTGACCGACAGACGTGCACACGGATACGTGCAGCTGCCAGGACTTCGGTCGACTGGTCCGGTCGACCGGACCAGACTGACATAGGCTCGGTCGACCGACCCGGTCGACCGGATCAGGTCAAAAAGCCAAATTTAAAAAGAAATAAAAGAGGATTTTGATTTTATCAAAAATACTTTTGAACAGGGATTAGTATAAAACACAAATATATATCTGTAGGCAAAATCTTGTATGCAAAATATTTTTGTATAATTTATAAGAAATTATTTTGGAATGAGTATGTGCGCAAAAACGTGTGTGATAGAGCTTCAAACCTATCCACTATTCTTTAACAAACTATAAACTGAAAAACAAATTACATGAAGACTTCTTGAGCTATCTTCAAGTCTTTGAGCCATCCAATGCCTTGCTAGTGCCTTCTCTTCTATGATCCTTCCTTGATGTGCAATTTGCCTTCCTTACATTGTGGAACTTAGAAGTTCTTGCAATAGCTAAGCGAATGGTCTCTAAACATGGTACAAACCTGAAACTTATCTTAACAAACTTGTTAGTACCAAATAGCTCATATTTGGTTTGTCATCATCAAAACACAAAACAATTGGAGAGTGTAACCTCTTGGGCCAACAGTTAACACTACATCTCTGATCAACGCTTCACCTTAATCAATTAGATGGATTAGAGTTTAGGATCCAAGTGTTTGGAAGAACACCAAAGAAGAGCATTCTCATTCAACAGATCACATCACGGTTGATCGATGCTGAGCCGACCGAACATTAGAGACATTATGATACATGATTTGAACATTAAAGAAAAGACAAAGGGAAAATGTCAAGTTTTTTAGCCTTTTCACTTTTCTCTAGTATATAGACATGCACCCATCTTTAACACAGAAGAATAGGTCATATTTTGAAGTCGACCATGCTAAGCAGCAGTTTTAGGCACTCTTCTTTCTGATCATTCCTCTCGATCCGGAAGGATGGTTTATTTAGCCTGACTTTTCCATATGTAATGGTGGCATGCCTTCCTTCTCTTGCTTGATTGATCGAAGCTCGACCTAATGACAAGGCATCTGAATACTTAAATGGTGGACTAAAATGACTTCATCTGATGACTTATCAAGCCAAACTCATTGAAGAAGATTTGTAACGTATCTTTGCAGAACCTTTCCATTGTATCCACGTTCATATCAAGATGTGGTGACTAGTCACTGGCCCCCAACTTATCTGCATAGTAAAAACCCAAGAGATACACTACGCTCATCCAATACCTCTGATGGCTAAAAGATAGAGGAAACAGTTGGTCTATAAGCCCAATGAAAAATTCTTGACAACTCATCATGCTGAGGGGAATAGCATGGCTAGCCCAACTCAAATAGTAGTTGGTAAAGGCATACCAAATTCATTGGTAGCTGAGGGTTTGCTAAAAACTTTTAGGAGCCTGATCCTGCCTTCCCCTCCAAAATCCCTTGCCAATTCTAGTCAATAGAATGGTGGGACTAGAAAAAGCGATAATTGTTTTCCTAGAGAAATAATCACAGATAGAACCTGTCATGTTAACATTATACCTCTGGCGTACTCTACTGTTAGGTTAACATTATACCTCTAATAGTGACTTGCCTTATTTTCTCTAGTGGATAAAATTTTAACTTGTCAATTGTCTTTAATAGAATGACAAGTCCACTAAATTGCTCAAATCACAAAATTTCTCGGTCAAGTAAATACCACACCTCTAATCAAAATTACCCATATTGTAATATAAATCTCTGTTAAGTTAATATTATACCTATGATAGTGATTCTCTCAATTTTGCAAATAGCAATGAGATGTTCGATGCTAAGTTAAATATCACACCTCTAGCATTCATTTCATTATTAAGTTAAATACTAAACTTATGACAATGATCTTCCCTCGAGCTTTCTTATCAAAACTAAGACGTCAAATGCAAAGTTAATATCACACCTCCAACATTTATCCTGCTGTCAAGTTAGTACTAAACTTATGACAGTAATTTTCTCAATTTTCTCACTGAAAATGAGATCTTCTCGATGCTAAGTTAATATTATACCTCTAGCACATATCATTGTCAAGTAAATATCACACCTCTGATAATTCAATTTGCTCAAACTACAAATTCAAACCCGTCAAGGTAACATTATAATTCTGACGGTAAAAATTTTCATAAATCCCTAGTGGATCGAACTCCACTTGTTATTCTCATCAATGGAATAGCAAGTCCTCAAAATTCATCCAAATCATGAATTCAATCCCTGTCAAGTTAAACATTACATCTCTGACAATAACCTTTCAAATTCCCTAACGGAATTACCAAACTAAGAGTTGCTATGTTAATTGTCACCTTTAGCAATCAAATTCAAATCACTTTCATCTGTCTGATTTTCAAACACAAAAAGAAAATAAAGACAAGATGAAGGCAAATTATTAATCACTTTTATTATTCATGTCAAAATTGTAAAGGTGATACAAACACTCTTTTATTCAGTAAGATAGAGTGTTACGAAGGAAGAAAAAGGACAAAAAATTATTCTTACTCAGCAAGATATTTTATTTGGTCCTTGAGGTGTTGAATATCCCTTTGGTGTGCCCTCTCAACCTTAGCCAAAGCCTGGGCCCTCAGCTCCTCATCCGGTAAAAGCTTCTTCGCAGCAAGTTGTATCTGAAGAGCTTCCAACTTCAAAGTGTGGACATCGAGCTCCTATTGTACCTGACTATTGACGGCCTCGAGCTCCTCCGCCTTCTTCTTCTTGTTCCAAGCTTCTGCTCATAATCGTGGATTAAGGCTTGCACCTTGGCGATTGCAGCTCGAGCACTTGCTATTGCACCCTCCACATTCTTGGTGATGATCTCAGATCACTGAAGGTCATTTATCAGATTTGATAGCTGGCCTTGGAATCATTAATATAATGAGCTTCCTCAGCTCTTTGCTCTTCAACCTCTTTTTGTTCTCATTCTTGAGTGATGCGGAGTTTGTTCGACACCTGTTGAGCTTCACTGACCAGTTTGGCACTTTTCAGGTTCCTCAAATTGTCTGAGTACATTCCCAGTTGCTGCATCAATACTTGATGTCCTCTCGCTAGATCAGAACCCCTAGTTTGTCGGATGTTCTTGACCTGGTTCTCGAGGAGTGTTCATGCGAACTCAAAGGTACTTCACCCAAAAAGCACCAATTCAATGCAATACTTCATTATGGTGAAGAATTGTTTGATCATCTGGAGGGTCAGTTCTTCCAAGATGTCCCTAATTGGTGTCGGTGCCAGAGGAGCACTTCCTGATCCTGTCTCTACGATCACGGCAGAGATGCTCTTAGAATTTGAAAGTGGAGCGCTTGTCCCGCCTAAAAGTGTAGGAGCAAGTTGGTTTAAGATTTGCCTCATCTCCAAGGTCACCACAAGAACTTCAGGATTGGGAACTGTAATAGCTTCCTATGTGGCAACCTTGAGTACAGGCTCCACAGTGAGAACCTTCTCTATCAAAGCCTCAACAGAAATGTCCTTTGCAATGATGTCCATGATAGGCTCTTCTGCTTGAGTTTAGTGCAGCATCACCTGCAGTTATTACGATAATATCAGTGATAATGCTAAGAGTGAGAATATCAAATTCTGATATCTTACCAGGTTGAAGAGACCGAGATGGCAAATCCTCCAGCAGCTCTCCTGGCTGAGAAGATTCCTCAATCATAGATATTATGCTTATAGAGACTGCCTCAGTGCTGATCTTGAGAACTTTTGTGCCTCCCAGCTGGGTTAATTTCTCAATCATTTTAGTAATGTTCGAGGAGGTTTCGTCTTCATTAGTGGCGGTAGCCTCTACAAAGTGTCATCCAAACAGGTGTTAACATAACATCTATATGTTTGATAAGAAAAGCCATAGATGGAAAAGAAAGGATACCTTCAGTGGTAGCAGTCTCCCTGACGGAAGCTCCGTCTCTGGGGTAGCTACTTGCATCTCCTTTTCTATCATAGGAGAGAATTTACTAGCATTGGAAGGAGCAGGCTCATGGCCAAAATCATAGTCGTCCCCTTTAGACGACAAGGACAAGAGCCTCGGTAATTGGAGCTTTGCACCAATCGGTCCAGTTGTCAGACTGCATTCAGGGATCTTCAGGGCTGGCATCATAACATTTGAGCCCGGTTGCATATCTGCTCTTTCTCTCAAAATCATTAACATTGCTGAAGTGATTTTTGGTTAAGGTGGATCGTCAATTTTCACCCTTTCTGTTTCCTTCATGGCCCTTGGCTCTTCCGCAGCTATGGACTCTTCAGTAATCGTAGGCTCCTCTGAGACTTCTGCCTCGCTGAAATTGTAGAACCCTTATTGTTATAATGTAAGGAAGTGGTTGAGACCAATCTCCCTCTTCCTCAGACTTATCATCAGTAGAGAATATCATCTCAAAGGCCCGCTCCTGATCTAGAAATTCCTTATGAAGAAACTTTGACCCTGGACCCTGTTCGTGCTTTCTTTCGACTTGAACCACCCCTAGAAGAAGATGGTTGGGCCCGCTTTGCTACAGTTTGGAGGGACTTTCTTACAAATCGTTCTTCCGCAGCTTCAACACCACGTTCTAACTCTTGGGCCGCTTTGTATGTACCAACCTCTTTCTCAGCCTCCAAATACTCACTCATTTCTTTTTTGTGGATGATCTTGGATCCTTTACAAGCGCTGTAGGTGGATTTGATAGCTTTGATGCACAAGGTGTTCATCCCGTAACTTTGCACTGTATTGACGATGACATACTAGGTGCAAAAGCTGAGGCTGATTAAGAATTAGGTGATCATTGGGAAGACTAAACGTTGCCCCTGTCCTTCCAGCCACGTGAAAATACCACGCCCATGCCCTTTTGAAGAGATTCTCGCTGAAATGAAAGCCAATATTTGGATTTCCCACATAAAGCTGATCGGACCCAAACTATCTGGCGAACCGTCTTGGAAGATATGGCTCGATTGTGTGGGTATCACCTTGATGAGATATTAGATATCCGGGTCAAATATTGATCAACCAACAGAAGACACTGGTTGATAAGGTGATAAACCCATCTAGACCTGCGAAGTCCAGGAAGCAGTCCCCGTACGACATATCCAGAATGTCAGGAAGCACCAGATCAGCTGGTAATTGAAGTCACTCTGAATGGTTCTCTTGATGTAAAACATATAGGTATGTTGCCGAGTCGAGCGCTCTAACTTCTGCAGGAATGGCACAAAGCCTTCTGATGTATGCACGATCATCATCAGGGATGGCAATGTATAACATACCATGCCACCAAGTAGGTGTAGGAAAGTTTAACTCTGGGGTTAGGCACCTTTACCTCAAGATCGGCATTCTGATCAATGAGCACATTGCTCTCATCGTCTACTAGAGCCTCTACTTTGCAGAACATCTTGGTTAACACCTGAAGTCTACTCTGAATGCACCCTACCATTGCCGGAAGAAGAGCAATGTTTTGACCGAAAGCCAGTAGGACAATGGGTATACCACATCCGCCATATAACTTCATGGGGGAGTGTTGGCACTACACACCGCTTCAACCACAGCATCATGAATACAGCCAGCAAAACCCTATTAGAGATAAGAGTCTTGGCTTGATAATGGAAACTTTCAAAGACGGTGCCGGGTCTAAAAATATCTTCGGTCGATTCCATGGTATACGAGGATGTTGATGCGCTGATCCTCTCCTTAATCTCTGCATCCGTGCTTGGAGCTAGGTTATTCAGCCAGTCAGCTTTGTCTCCCAGACCATTGAAAAGGTAGTTCTCCCAGGCCATCTGTTTGACCCTTTCGAATCTCAAACCAGTGGTATCGGCACAGATGTGGAAGTAAAGACAACACTTCCCTGTATATCACATATACTAAGGGAGCATTCTCCTCCATCATGTGCAATTCCTTGGCTGACAGGATATATTCTTTGTAGGGGATGTCTCCTATCGCTAACCCAGAAACTTCATACATTTCATGTAGAGCAAACCCCCATCTCTCCGATTGGAGTAAAGAATGTGTACATCTCCGGACATGGCGAAGAAATAATGATTGCTCTACGGGATGCCATGCTGGATAGCCCTGACTGCCGCATAGAGGCTAGTCTGTATCAACTCTTTCCTCAAGTCTTCAAGGACAAAGCCCACCATCCTTGACCACTAATATTTGTCAGAAGAGTGAACCCATCCCAGTGCCTGAAATTTGCCTTTCGAGAAATCACTTTTTACGGTCAAGAACTGATTGATGAACATTGCCACTTGACGAGGAGTCTCGCCTATTAGATACTCCGCCTTCAACAAACCCGACAGTAACCTAACTACATTCCTGCCATGTCCCGCTGGGATTGCAGTATGATGAGAGATCTGCCCAAGGTAAACTCCTGACTGCTCTTTGTTAGTTCCCACTACATAGATTGTGAAGAGACATCGATTGAATGGATAACAAAGAAAACATCCTCTCCATGTCCGGGAGGAAAAAATGACGTTCTCCAAGCCGATGAAGCCATTTGTAGCTGTCGTCATGTTGGCCTAAAGACCCATCACTCTAACTTTGATGATGATTAACTTATGTAGTTATAGTACTAAAGATCTTGTATTTATTATGTTTCAGATATTCAATCAAGATCTTATTCGGTATTTAGTTTCAACAAAAGATTCGATGTCAAGTTTTGAAGATATCACATGTTGATTCATGAGCTAGTTTGGATCAAGTTTGGATCAAGTCAAGATGGCGAAGAAGATTTTCAAGAGAAGATTTTCAAAAAGACTTGAGTCGGAGTACGTAAGTTTAAGATTTTGTTTTAGAATAAAATGTAAAGAATAGATTAGTTGTGGATTGCTCAAGCTCATACACACACATAAAATTTACATATTGTCTTTTATATCATTTAAATATTTTGTGTTTTTGTCTTAACTGTTTTAATTTCAAAAGATTATAATTACATGATTTTTATCTCAATAGAATAAGTTTTATAGTTTTCAAATATGTGTTGGATTCTATCCACACAGATTTGAGCTTCATATGTTTATAGAAACTTATTTCTATACATTTTGGCTTTGAGTTTCAAGAGTACACCTTCAGTTTCATAGATAGATTTTATCAAAATAAGTTTATATGGTTTATATGTGTATTGAATTTTATCCATTTACATTGTTGTTTCTGTTGGCCCAAGGTTACAATCACCCATTTTATTGAGTTTTGATGATTACAAAACATATATAGTTATTTGTACTAATCATGTTTAGTGTTTAAGTGTGTTTTAGGGTTCTAAGGATTTATGGAGTGCTCTTTCCTAAAGGAAGATCGTTTTGACTCAAGTCGGTTCATTTCAGGTTCATCATATCAAGCTATTCAAAGAATATACCAAGCTTCTCAAGATCATGAAGAAGCCCACTTGAAGACTTTGTAGTCACCTAGAATCTATGTAAGACTTAGTTTGTTAAAGTTTGAGGTTGTGTTAGATTGGCTCAAGAACACACACACTTTTTTTTTTTTTCCAAAATACGGTTTTTATTTTTGGTTTTTGTTTTAAGTTCATGCTTTGATTTCTATACATGACTCAATTTTCTATAAATTTTATATCTTGTTTATATCATGTATACCTATCTCTTCAGCATGATACTTAGCCATATTTCCCTACAAAATTTATTTGAAAAATTTCCAAAGTTCAAAAAATATCCCATATCAAAAACTGTTTCAGGCCTGGCGGTCGACCGGGCCGGTCGACCGGATCCTTTCCAGGCTTAGCCGGTCGACCGACCGGTCGACCGTGTCTTGTGTCAGGGCGTACACGTTTTGTGCACGTCTGTCGGTCGACCGACTGAAAGCAGTTTGCTCTCTGTTTTTGGCCGGTCGACCGATAGCTCATAATGTTTTTCCCCTTTGGCGTCCGGTCGACTGACCGGTCGACCGAGTCCAACGGCTAGTTGCCAATCGGACTGTCGGTCGACCGGTCCGGTCGACCGACAGCAGTCCCCAGCCGCCAACAGCTAGTTTCTGATTTTTTGATTTTTTTAGGATTTGATTGGGATTTGAGTGTCAGTTTTTTTCTGAAACTTTAAGGGCTATTCTTTGAACCTATTACCTAGTTTTAATCATGTTCCCTATAAATAGAGGGGATTGGTCATTTGCAAAACACAAGATATATACCTAGTTTTTCAATTTTTCAAAAGAGAGAAAAGGTTTCAAAAGCTCTCATTTCTCTAGTGCATTCTTGGCTAGTGTTTTCAGTTGTGTTTTCAAACTACTTTCATTTACAACTGAGCTTATTTTTCTCACTACACTTCTTGAGCCAAAAACCCTCCTCACTCTATAAGGAAGTTGTAAAGAGAAGTTTGTGATCCTTGTTTGATCACTTGGTTACTTGTTCTTCTTGCTTTGTGAGTCCTCTTCGGTAGAGGATTGGATTGGTGGAGTTCGGTACTTCGGTCTTCGGTAGACCTCTTGTTATTGGTGGAGTTCGGTACTCCAGTCTTCGGTAGACCTTGTAATCCTCGGTGGATATAGTGGAAACCCTTCATGGCGGTGAAGGCGGGGAGTAGAGTGGTGGCTCGAACCTCGAAACAAATACTTTGTGTTTGCGATTGTTCTTCTTATTGTTTTCTACTTCTTGCTTGTGTCATTGCTTCTTATTTCTAACTTGTGATATATCTTGTGTGCACTTCACTATTGCATCCATTCCATTATTTGCCACATTGTCGATCATTGCTCATACAACAAGATTATAATACGCACCTCAAACTCTTATTTAGAGGAATCACGAGGAAAGAGTTCAGAACCCATCACCGGGTATTCGGCTCTTAGTCTTGTTTTGAGCGATCGTTGCTTCATTTATTCATGATTGCTTAAAAAGATCTTTAGATTAGCATTTACACCTATTCACCCCCCTTTAGGTGTTTTACAATTGGTATCAGAGTTTTGGTCTCTAGGCTCTTGACTTAACAACCTTAGAGAGATCCTATTGCTAATCATCTCATTTATTTTTCATCCTCACTTTTAGTAAAAATGGCCGAAGGTATTAAGACCCCACCTAAATTTGATGGCCTTAACTTTCCCATATGGAAAGTTATGATGACCGTATTTTTGCAATCCCTAGGAAGCCGGGTTGCAAAGGCGGTGACCAAACCATTTATTGTACCCACCGGTGATGAGGACACTTGGTCCGATATAGAAACAAAAGAATTTGATGCTAATGCTAGGGCACATTATGCATTGCTTCAAGCACTTAATGATGATGATATATCTAAAGTTATTCATTGCAAATCCGCCTATGAGATTTGGACTCACTTGCTTGTCACTCATGAGGGGACTTCACAAGTTAAGAGGGCTAAAATTGACATTCTTCGGTCCCAATATGAAAACTTTTCTATGCAAGAGAATGAAACCATAGATGATATGGTTACAAAATTTACTAAGATTACTAATGTACTTTCCTCTCTAGGTGATGCTATTGACAACGATCAAAAGGTGAGAAAGATCATCCGATCTCTCTCTCCGTCTTGGGAAGTCAAAGCCACTACCTTGAAAGAACTCAATGACAAAGAAGAGATGGAGCTTATAGGTCTCATTGGGAACCTCAAAACCCATGAGATGGAACGAAAAGCTACAGAAGAAATGGCTCCCTCCAAGAAGAAAACTATTACCTTCAAGAGTCATTCCACATTCTCCGACGAAGATGATGAAGAAGAAGAAGATGAGGAGCTTTCACTTCTTGTCAAGAACGTTCGGAGAATGTATAATAAGGCAAAGTTCCAAAACAAAAAGAAATGGCAAGGTAAAGAAGACAAGAAAATTATTTGTTTCAATTGCGGGAAGATGGGTCATATTGTTGCGGAATGCCCGGATAAAATCAAGCCATCCACCTCCAAGAAGCCATACAAAAAGAAAGCATTAAAGGCTACTTGGGATTCCGAGAGTGAATCCGATGAGGATGTCGACACCGCGAACATGTGCTTCATGGCAAATGTAAGCACTAGCAAGGTAATTTCCAATACTCCTATTGATTGTGAGCTTTCCATGGATGAACTAGGAGAGGCTTTTGAAGAACTTTCACATAACTATGATTTTCTTAAAATGAAGTATTTGAAAATGAAAAAGGAAAATGAATCTTTAAATCATAAAGTCTTTACTCTTTCAAATGAAAAAGATGAATTGCTTTCAACTCTTGTTTCCATACAAAAGGATTTTGACAGCTATAAAATATCTTGCAAAGGTAAATTTCCTCAAGTTAATGAAAATGAAATTTCTATGCTAAAAGAGAAAATTGATTCATTAGGAGTTGTTTTGAAAAGATGTGAATTTGATAAGAATAGACTAGAGGCTATGTTTCCTAAGAAACAAGTCCCTAAGAAACATTCACATGCTATTCATGTTCATGCTCATAAATCACAACCTTTACATCATGCCAAACACCCTAAACATGTACACACTCCACACACACATCATGCATACATTTATGGTAAGATATTTTCATGCACATATTGTGGCCGTAAGGGTCATGTAGCTAGATTTTGCTATGATAGAATTAATGCTTCACATAATAATATTTGGGTTCGGAACACTAACTTTCAAGGACCCAAGAAAATTTGGGTACCAAAGTCAACGAATTTTTAAATGATGTAGGTACCTTCCAAGGCCTAACGACGTAAGGGATTGTGGTATCTTGATAGTGGTTGCTCAAGGCACATGACTTGGGATATCAACAACTTTGCAACCCTATCAAGATACCATGAAGGTGGCACCGTTACCTTCGGAGATGATGCCAAGGGAAAAATCATCGGTATTGGTAATGTTAAACTTAGTACATCCCCTTTAATTGAAAATGTTGTTTTAGTTGATGGCCTCAAGCATAACCTCTTGAGTGTTAGTCAACTTTGTGACAAAGGTTTTGATGTTATTTTGATAATGTAGCTTGTAGAGTTATTGATAGACTATCTAATACATGTCTATTTTCCAGTTTTCGTGAATGCAATGTTTACATGATAGATATGTCTAATATGTCTTGCAATGCTACTTGTTTGAAAGCCCTCAATGATGACTCTTGGTTGTGGCATAGAAAATTAGGCCACATTTCATTTGACCATCTATCTAGATTAAACAACAAGGAAATGGTGAAAGGTATTCCTTGTTTGACCTTTGAAAAGGACCGCGTTTGCGACGCATGCCAACTTGGGAAACAAACCAAGTCCTCTTTCAAGTCAATCAAGGATATCATGACATCACGTCCCTTGGAGTTGATCCATATGGATTTGTTTGGTCCTACTCAAACCAAAAGTCTAAGTGGGAATCGTTTTGCATTTGTTTTAGTTGATGATTTCTCGCGTTTTACATGGGTTTTCTTTTAGAGCATAAAAATCAAGCCTTTTCATATTTTCAAGCCTTTAAGAAAAGAGTTGAAAAGGAAAAAGATTCTTCCATTTTAAGAAGAAGAAGTGATAGAGGAGGTGAATTCAATAACCTATCCTTTACCATTTTTTGTGAAGAACATGGAATTAAGCATGAATTATCTTGTCCTAGAACTCCACAACAAAATGGAGTAGTTGAAAGGAAAAATCGGACATTATAAGAGATGGCTAGGACAATGATTAATGAATATGGTCTCCCTCATTATTTATGGGCCGAGGCCGTAAATACATCTTGCTATATATCAAATCGAGTTTTCTTATTCAAAAATTCTTCAAAAACATCTTTTGAAATCTATTTTTCTAGAAAGCCAAATGTTTCCTATTTTAAAGTTTTTGGATGTAAATGCTTTGTTTTAAATACAAAAGACTATTTAGGAAAATTTGATGCAAAATGTTATGAAGCAATTTTTGTTGGATATTCTCATACTAGTAAAACTTATAGAGTTTTCAATAAGTCATCTTTAACTATTGAAGAGTCTATTCATGTGAAGTTTGAGGAGTCTAATATGTTTGTTAAGAATATTGTAGAAATAGATTCTTTACATGAAGGCATGGAGAAAGTTACTTTGAAGGACTCACCTACTATTAAAGACATGCCTAAGGATGATGGAGGAAATGAAGTTCAAGACAATGAGGCTCAAGGATATGAAAATCAAGAAGTTGAAGTGGAGCCTACTCAATCTCTTCAAAAGATTGGAGATTCAATCCACATCATCCTAAGGATCTCATTTTAGGTGAAGTATCTAAAGGGATAATCACTCGCTCTAAACTTCATGATTTATGTGGACACTATGCTTTTATTTCTCATTTTGAAACCAAGAACATCCTCGAAGCCGAGGCCGACTCATATTGGTTGCTAGCCATGCAAGAGGAGCTCAATCAATTCGAACGCAACCAAGTTTGGCACCTGTTCCTAGGCCCCATGATAGACCAACAATTGGTACTAAGTGGATCTTTAAGAACAAGTTGGATGAGTCGGGTAATGTCATTAGGAATAAAGCTAGATTAGTTGCCCGAGGTTACACTCAAATCGAAGGGATTGATTTTGAAGAAACCTTTGCACCCGTAGCACGGCTTGAAGCCATACGGATGACACTTGCATTTGCTTCATATAAAGATTTTAAGCTTTTTCAAATGGATGTAAAAAGTGCTTTCTTAAATGGATTTATTGAAGAGGAGGTGTATGTTGAACAACCCCCCGGGTTTGTTGATTCTACACATCCGGATTTTGTTTTCAAACTTGACAAAGCTCTTTATGGTTTAAAACAAGCCCCTAGGGCTTAGTATGAAAGGCTTTCTTCTTTTCTAAATTCAAATGGTTTTAAGAAAGAAAAAATAGATACTACTTTGTTTACAAAACATGTTAAAAATGATATTCTTATTGTTCAAATTTATGTGGATGATATCATATTTGGTTCTACTAATGAAACTCTTTGCAAAGCTTTTGAATCATGCATGAAAGAAGAATTCAAAATGTCAATGATGGGTGAGCTTAACTACTTCCTTGGACTCCAAATCAAGCAAAAAAAGGATGGGATCTTCATCAATCAAACCAAGTACACTAAGGAATTAATCAAGAGATTTGGGCTTGAAGGAGCTAAAACAAGCAAAACTCCCATGGTAACAACTACCAAGCTTGATAAGGATGAACAAGGTACATGTGTAGATATTAAGCTTTACCGTAGCATGATTGGTAGGTTGTTGTATTTGACAGCTAGTAGGCCGGATATTATGTTTTCGGTATGTCTTTGTGCTCGATTTCAATCATGTCCTAAAGAGTCCCATTTAGTTGCGGTAAAACGCATTATTAGATACCTTAAGGGCACAATTGAAATGGGTTTGTGGTATCCGAAGACCGGGCAATTCTCAATGACGAGTTTTTCGGATGCCGACTATGCGGGTTGTAGAGTGGATAGGAAGAGTACAAGTGGAACATGTCAATTTCTTGGTAATTGTCTTGTTTCTTGGTCTTCCAAAAAGCAAAATTTCGTAGCCCTCTCAACTGCAGAGGCGGAGTTGTTGGCCCAAAGGCCTATCACCCTAGTTTTGATGATGATCAACTCATGAAGTTATGTTTACTAATGATCTTGTGTTTAATTAGTGACAGATTCCTTATCAAGATCTTAGTAGGTGTGGAGCTTCAACAAAGGATAAAATGTCAAGTTGGAAGCTAGCACCGGTCGATTCACGAGCCTATGCATCAAGACCACATCTAGAGATGAGCTCGGTGGATTGCATGTGGACCAAGTCAAGAAGATGAGAAGACTTCAAGAAGATGAAGACTTGTGTCTAGGTATAAGATTTTTGTTTGTTTTAGTTAAAATGTAAAGGATAGATAGTTGGTGGATTGCTCAAGTTCATATCACACACACACTCTTGATTTATGTGTTTTCATAAAAGATTTTTAGTACTAGAAAAATACCGTTTTAGTTTTTGGTGTTTCAAATATACATGTGTTTTTAACCAAAACCTTTTTAGAACTCTCGTCCGTCCTGCTGATCTGCTCGACACACTTTTAGTTTTCTAGTCATAACTTTTGATTCCTATATTCAATTAACATGATTTATATTGCATTTTAAAGATGACTTTCAGAGCTACATTTAATATTCAATAATCATCTTCTGATTTAAATGTTAAGAATGTCAAATATTGGGTTGAAGTCTGAAAAACAGTTTTCAGTTTCTGATTTGATACCTTTTAGTATTTTATTGATAACTTTCAATTACGAATTGATATTGATTTGATTTAAGTTGCATTAGAAAGACGACTTCAATATCTACAAATTCATCCTATATACTTATTCTCAAATTCGAACGTTTTAGACCTCAAAACTGTGCTCCAAGTTAACCCATTGCACAGAGGTCGGTCGACCGGGCCGGTCGACCGACGTGCACAAAACTGTGCACGTCTGGCAGTTTTGTGCGGTCGACCGGGCCGGTCGACCGGAACTGAGAGCAGTGCTCTCTGTTCTTCTCGGTCGACCGGGCCAGTCGACCGGAGGCTGTAACGGTCAGATTTTTGACCGTTACCGGTCGACCGGGCGGTCGACCGGCAGCTCTGACAGACCCCAACGGTCAGATTTTTCTGACCTCTATAAAAGGGGGTTTTGTCATTGTTTTGAGCCAAGATTTTAGGAGAGCTTTTATCCAGTTATTTCCATTCTTTTAGCAGAGTTTTCTCCACAAAATAGAGTGCCAATATTTCCTATCAAAAGGAATTTTATCAAGAGAGTGTTTATTGTGATTTCTTGAGTTTTCCATCAAAAGTTCTTTCCTTGATTTCTCACACTACACTTGAGCATCCATTGAGCTATTCATCCTATAGGTGTTGTAGTGAGAGTTTTTGTAGGTGATCAAGTGTTTAGATCACCAAGATTTCATCTTGTACTTTGAGGAGACGGGCAAGTGTGCTCGTGGTTGTTTAGGGTTCGGGTGCGAACTCTTGTAGCTTGAGGTGCGGCCTCGACGAGCCGGTGGGCTTGTGGTGTGTAAGGGACTTTGGGAGTCCGAGGGCTTGTAGGTGTTGCGGCACCAAGGAGAGATCGGTTGGATCGTGCATAGTGGAAATCCTTCGTGTGTCGAAGGCGGGGATGTAGAGCAAGTGTGCTCGAACCTCGAAACAAACCCTTTGTGTTTGCGATTGTTCACTCTTGCTCTCTTACTCTTTTTGTCTCTATTATATCTTGCATTACTTACATTGTATTTACTTTACATGCTTGATATACCCTTGTGCATATTTGATATATACTTGCGTGGGATTGTTGCTAACACTTGTATTCAACCAAGAGAGCCAACGCGGCACCTCAACCCATTCAAGGGGAATCTAGAGGAGTTTGTCCAGAGCCTCGCAAGGGGAATTCGGCAACACTCTTGTGTTATACATAAGTGTTTAATTAAAAGAAGTTTAATTTGGTCATCTTAGTTTTAATTCCGCATTATTTGTTCATAAGTGACCATTAGATTAGCCATCACCTATTCACCCCCCCTCTAGGTGATCTTACAATTGGTATCAGAGCTAGTGCTCTTGATATTGGGTCTAACAACCTAAGAGTTAAAGATCCTCTTTTAGGCTAATCACAAGATTTGTACACACACAATGGACTTCATGTCTCCACCCACCTTTGACACTCTTAACATCCAAATTTGGAAGGTTAAGATGTCTTTGTTCCTCAAAGGACTTGGCCTTAGTGTATATCTTACCACAACTAATAAAGAATATTGCTTAAATGGTAAGAACATTGAGGCTAATGCAAAAGCCCTTCATGCTATTAAGTCAACCCTAAATGATGATTATTTATCTAGGGTTTCTAATGTTGAATCGGCTTTTGTAGCTTGGAACATCATCACCTCCCTTGGCGAAAAGGACCTATACTATGCGGGGAGCGATTCGGACGTTGGAAGCGACATCTCCAACGTATGCTATATGGTCCAAGGGGATAACCCCCTTGAGGTAAACTCCGAATCCGAGGATGAGGATGTTAATATGTCATATGATGAGCTTAATACATTTTGCCAATTATTGCTTGAGAAATATGACATGATTAAAAAGAATAATAAAAATTTGAAAAAGAAAATTGCTTGCATGCATAAGGAACATGACTCATATAGAAATAACATTGCATGCTTAGAAAAAGATAATGAAAGTTGGAAAAAGAAATTTGATTGCATGCATGTAGAAAATGATTCTTTTAGAAATAAACTTGCATGTTTAGAAAAAGAAAATGAAGTTTTGAAAAATGAGAATGTTTCCTTGCTTACAAAATTGAATGATTTATGTGAAGGGAACACTATTTTGAAAAATAAGATTGATTTGGTGGAAAAACAAAAAGAAGTTGTTTTTCAAGAAAATAAATCTTTAAAAAGAAAAATTTGTGAAAAAGAAAAGGAAAATGTTTGTAAAAAGAAAAAGAAAATTGTTCATATATCTCATCATGCTTCTCATGCACACATTGATCAAAATGAGATTAAAAATTTGAAAAATAAGATAGATAATTTGAGCTCTAATTTGAGCTCATGTGCATTCAATCATACTAGATTGGAATTCTTGTTTCAAAAGAAACAAGTTCCACATGTTCATGCACATTCACATGCTTATGTTGCACACCATGATCATACACCCACTCATAAGCATACTAAGGTGTACATATGTACACATTGTGGCCGCAAAGGCCATCTAGCAAAATATTGTTTTGATAAGAAACCTCATTTATATTTTACTAAGTATAAAAGATTTTGGGATCCTTACAATAAAGCTAACCCCAAAGGACCCAAGAAAATATGGGTACCAAAACCCCCACCTTTGATTTTGATGTAGGTGAGGGCTCTCACAAAACGTGAGAGGATTGGTGCCTTGATAGCGGATGCAATGGACATGATGGACAAACTTTTGGATGCATTGCTATCAAGGAGATTTTGGTGGGAAAGACCACCATGCTTGGAGCTTTGGAGTTGGTAACAACCTCTAAACTTCCAATTTATTTATGTACATGCTCTTTACTTTTATCATATAGCATGTTCATATTTTGTTTTAAGATTTTATGTGCTTCATGTGGTAATTACATGCTTAGATGTAGAATGTATCAAACTTACATTTATACACATATGAATAGTGAACTACAATTGACTCATATATATAGTTGAACTTCATGCTCATTTGTATCCACTAAATGCATGTGTATAATCTAGTTTTGATGATTCTCCTTCATACATGTTTTTGCCTATTTTAGTGATTTACTTCATGTATATGCATTTTGAATTCAAATCTAATAAATATACATGTATACCCGTGAGTCTCTTGCCTTCATGCAAATATTATTAATAGACTCTTTTATATTTGGGATATGTATGTGTATTGTTAGATTTGGATAAACCATACATATACCATGAAGATTGTTGATTTATGAAAAATGATTTTTAAGTTGATCTGTTAAAAATGTGATTTATGAACTTGTTGAGCTTAAATGACTATTTTCATAAAATATGCTAGTTACATAATTGTTTAACACTCACATCTTTATTAAAATGATTTATGAGCCTTATAGACTATGAGTGCTTGAACTTCTATGTATTTAGTGTTATTCATGAAAAACATATGACTTTATATTTTTTGAAGGATCTTTAACTAGTTTGTCAAAAATCCATTTAAACTAGTTATCTATTCTTCAAGTGATGCACATGATTCTATTTTATGGATAAAAAATCTTTTATGATCTCAAAATTTATTTATACTTCTTGAATTGAATATTAGTTTAAATGTTAGTGTTTGTCAACACTAGGATTTATACTTATACATGTTATGGGCCACAAATAAATCTATTTATATTTGTGCTAGAATGCTTATTTGAACCCATTATATGTGCTTGTATAGTCTAGTTTTGATGATACATACATTTCTAACTTGTATTCCCATTTTGGATGTGCTTTATGATCATGTGTTTTCATTTCATGTATATGTGTATTTTGACAAAACTTTAAGATATACATGTATACCTCTTGAGTCATTTGCCTTTCAGCATATCTACATATATGGACTCAATTGTATTAGGGATATGTATGTATACTTATCGTGTTGTCAAAACATACATATTTCTTGAAATATATTTTTGTTAATAAAAAAAAAATATTTTTGTGAAGATTTTCATGTATTCAAAATTTTTGATTTAAAGGAATATTGAGTTCTATTGCTATTTTTCATGATGCCATGTTCCACATAACACTAGTACACTCACTTCTTTGTGATATGAACTTTATGGATAGAGTGTTTTTAGTGCCATGTGATTTACTTGTGAAAAACCTTTTGATTTATTCCTTGGTTGAAGGATTTCTTACTAGTTGTTAAACATTTCCATTTAACTAGTTCGAATTCTTCAAGTGGTAGATTATGTGATATATACACCTAAGCTTATTTTTCTATTGGTATCATTGGTTATTTGCAATTGGTATCAATATGAACCTTTTTGGTATATACTCATATTTTGCTTTTCCTATATATGTATGTATCCATCTCAATTGATATAATTTCTTCATACATATATATGATAGTTTTTGTGCTTGTTTTACAATTGGTATCTTTTGAAGCACAAAGATTGTTGATGCTAAGCTTAATTAGAATTTCAAATTGGTATCCCATAATAAGCTTGTGCATTGTGTTTTGAAATTAGTATCAAAAACTCAAAATTTTTTTTTTAAGAAAAATTCAAAATTTTTGATTTGTATTGTCTATATGCAAGGAGAGCTTAACATCTCTTCCATATGTAGATTCATGTTGAGTGTATTGTGTATTGAGAAGCTTAACATCTTTTCTTTATGTGGTACACGTGTGTAGGGGGAGCTTCACATCTCCTCTTATGCATTACATAATATGTGTTATGTGAATTGGGGCTTATCATCCCTTCTTCATGTAATGCATATGTGTAGGGAAGCTAACTTAGCGTCTTTCTCTTCATGAATTTATATCGCATATAAATTTTATTGATTGATTTGATTACCCCTCTTTGATTTCTTTGTGTTTTGACAAAAAGGGGGAGAAAATTTGTTTGATGTATTTTTACTTTGAACCCTTTGTTGATGATTGACAAAAAGGGGGAGAAGTATTTGTAAGTATTTGTGATATATGCATGTCTTCCTTGCTTAAGGGGGAGTAAGATTTATGTTTTATGCATATATGTCTTTGATTTGCAAATAGGAGAAAAAGATTTGATTTAAGATTTGATTTATATGATTGCATCTCCTACATTTGCATACATGTCATATGCTTCATTGCCATATCTTATTTTTTATGTCTATGCATGAGTTAAGGGGGAGCTTCTTTGAAGCTTTACTTTAATCCATGCATATATAACGTCATGAGTTTTGTCATCATCAAAAAGGGGGAGATTGTTGGCCCAAAGGCCTATCACCCTAGTTTTGATGATGATCAACTCATGAAGTTATGTTTACTAATGATCTTGTGTTTAATTAGTGACAGATTCCTTATCAAGATCTTAGTAGGTGTGGAGCTTCAACAAAGGATAAAATGTCAAGTTGGAAGCTAGCACCGGTCGATTCACGAGCCTATGCATCAAGACCACATCTAGAGATGAGCTCGGTGGATTGCATGTGGACCAAGTCAAGAAGATGAGAAGACTTCAAGAAGATGAAGACTTGTGTCTAGGTATAAGATTTTTGTTTGTTTTAGTTAAAATGTAAAGGATAGATAGTTGGTGGATTGCTCAAGTTCATATCACACACACACTCTTGATTTATGTGTTTTCATAAAAGATTTTTAGTTCTAGAAAAATACCGTTTTAGTTTTTGGTGTTTCAAATATACATGTGTTTTTAACCAAAACCTTTTTAGAACTCTCGTCCGTCCTGCTGATCTGCTCGACACACTTTTAGTTTTCTAGTCATAACTTTTGATTCCTATATTCAATTAACATGATTTATATTGCATTTTAAAGATGACTTTCAGAGATACATTTAATATTCAATAATCATCTTCTGATTTAAATGTTAAGAATGTCAAATATTGGGTTGAAGTCTGAAAAACAGTTTTCAGTTTCTGATTTGATACCTTTTAGTATTTTATTGATAACTTTCAATTAAGAATTGATATTGATTTGATTTAAGTTGCATTAGAAAGAAGAATTCAATATCTACAAATTCATCCTATATACTTATTCCCAAATTCGAACGTTTTAGACCTCAAAACTGTGCTCCAAGTTAACCCATTGCACAGAGGTCGGTCGACCGGGCCGGTCGACCGACGTGCACAAAACTGTGCACGTCTGGCAGTTTTGTGCGGTCGACCGGGCCGGTCGACCGGAACTGAGAGCAGTGCTCTCTGTTCTTCTCGGTCGATCGGGCCAGTCGACCATAGGCTGTAACGGTCAGATTTTTGACCGTTACCGGTCGACCGGGCGGTCGACCGGCAGCTCTGACAGACCCCAACGGTCAGATTTTTCTGACCTCTATAAAAGGGGGTTTTGTCATTGTTTTGAGCCAAGATTTTAGGAGAGCTTTTATCCAGTTATTTCCATTCTTTTAGCAGAGTTTTCTCCACAAAATAGAGTGCCAATATTTCCTATCAAAAGGAATTTTATCAAGAGAGTGTTTATTGTGATTTCTTGAGTTTTCCATCAAAAGTTCTTTCCTTGATTTCTCACACTACACTTGAGCATCCATTGAGCTATTCATCCTATAGGTGTTGTAGTGAGAGTTTTTGTAGGTGATCAAGTGTTTAGATCACCAAGATTTCATCTTGTACTTTGAGGAGACGGGCAAGTGTGCTCGTGGTTGTTTAGGGTTCGGGTGCGAACTCTTGTAGCTTGAGGTGCGGCCTCGACGAGCCGGTGGGCTTGTGGTGTGTAAGGGACTTTGGGAGTCCGAGGGCTTGTAGGTGTTGCGGCACCAAGGAGAGATCCGGTTGGATCGTGCATAGTGGAAATCCTTCGTGTGTCGAAGGCGGGGATGTAGAGCAAGTGTGCTCGAACCTCGAAACAAACCCTTTGTGTTTGCGATTGCTCACTCTTGCTCTCTTATTCTTTTTGTCTCTATTATATCTTGCATTACTTACATTGTATTTACTTTACGTGCTTGATATACCCTTGTGCATATTTGATATATACTTGCGTGGGATTGTTGCTAACACTTGTATTCAACCAAGAGAGCCAACGCGGCACCTCAACCCATTCAAGGGGAATCTAGAGGAGTTTGTCCAGAGCCTCGCAAGGGGAATTCGGCAACACTCTTGTGTTATACATAAGTGTTTAATTAAAAGAAGTTTAATTTGGTCATCTTAGTTTTAATTCCGCATTATTTGTTCATAAGTGACCATTAGATTAGCCATCACCTATTCACCCCCCTCTAGGTGATCTTACAGGAGTATGTTGCGGCCGGAGCTTATTGTGCACAAGTTCTTTGGATGAAACATACTCTCCTTGTCTATGATTTGCATTTTGACCATATTAAAATATTTTGTGATAATACTAATACTATTCATATGACTAAAAATGCAAATCAACATAGTAAGACTAAGCACATTGACATTCGGTATCACTTTCTTAGAGATCATTATGAGAAAGGTGATATTGATATTAATTATGTTTCTACCGATTTTCAACTTGCCGATATTTTTACAAAACCCCTAGACTATGCTAGATTTTCCTTTATTTGTGGTGAGTTGAATGTTTGCATTATGAATTTATGAAGAATTTTTTTAACTATGTTTACCCTTTTTGATGTATGACAAAAAAGGGGAGAAAAAGTTAGTTATTTTTAACTTTGGAGTTATGCTTTTTTGAGTTCTAATATTTTGGAGTTCTGAATTTTTGAGTTTTTATATTTTTTGGAGTTATGAATTTTTGAGTTTTTATATTTTGGAGTTATGCATCTTGCCTTTTGAGTAATAACAAGTTAGTTTGGAGTTATAAATTTTGAGTTTTAGCCTTTGAGTTAACAAAAAAATTTTGAGTAATGTGTTTTATACTCCTTGTTATGTGTTTTACATATCTCTCTAAATTCTTTGTTTATATCTTATGTAGAGTCATTCTTTTATACATAGCATGATTTGAGGGGGAGCTTTCAAGCTTTTTCCCCATATTGTTTTAAAATAACTAGTATGTTTTGTCATCATCAAAAAGGGGGAGATTGTTGACCCAAGGTTACAATCACCCGTTTTATTGAGTTTTGATGATTACAAAACATATATAGTTATTTATACTAATCATGTTTAGTGTTTAAGTGTGTTTCAGGGTTCTAAGAATTTATGGAGTGCTCTTTCCTAAAGAAAGATCGTTTTGACTCAAGTCGGTTCATTTCGGGTTCATTATATCAAGCTATTCAAAGAATATACCAAGCTTCTCAAGATCATGAAGAAGCCCACTTAAAGACTTTGTAGTCACCTAGAACCTATGTAAGACTTAGTTTGTTAAAGTTTGAGGTTGTGTTAGATTGGCTCAAGAACACACACACTTTTTTTTTTTCCAAAATACGGTTTTTATTTTTGGTTTTTGTTTTAAGTTCATGCTCTGATTTCTATACATGACTCAATTTTCTATAAATTTTATATCTTGTTTATATCATGTATACCTATCTCTTCAGCATGATACTTAGCCATATTTCCCTACAAAATTTATTTGAAAAATTTCCAAAGTTCAGAAAATATCCCATATTAAAAACTGTTTCAGGCCTGGCGGTCGACCGGATCCTTTCCAGGCTTGGCCGGTCGACCGATCGGTCGACCGTGTCCTGTGTCCAGGGCGTGCACGTTTTGTGCACGTCTGTCGGTCGGCCGACTGAAAGCAGCTTGCTCTCTGTTTTTGGCTGGTCGACCGCGTCGGTCGACCGATAGCTCAAAATGTTTTTCCCCTTTGGCGTCCGGTCGACCGATCGACCGACCGAGTCCAACGGCTAGTTGCCAATCGGACTGCCGGTCGACCAGTCTGGTCGACCGACAGCCGTCTCCAGCAGCCAACGGCTAGTTTCTGATTTTCTGATTTTTTTGGGATTTGATTGGGATTTGAGTGTCAGTTTTTTTTTCTGAAACTTTGAGGGCTGTTCTCTGAACCTATTACCTAGTTTTAATCATGTTCCCTATAAATAGACGGGATTGGTCATTTGCAAAACACAAGATATATACCTAGTTTTTCAAGTTTTCAAAAGAAAGAAAAAGTTTCAAAAGCTCTCATTTCTCTAGTGCATTCTTGGCTAGTGTTTTCAGTTGTGTTTTCAAACTACTTTCATTTACAACTGAGCTTGTTTTTCTCACTACACTTCTTCAGCCAAAAACCCTCCTCACTCTATAAGTAAGTTGTAAAGAGAAGTTTGTGATCCCTTGTTTAATCACTTGGTTACTTGTTCTTCTTGCTTTGTGAGTCCTCTTCGGTAGAGGATTGGATTGGTGGAGTTCGGTACTCGGTCTTCGGTAGACCTCTTGTTATTGTTGGAGTTTGGTACTCCGTTCTTCGGTAGACCTTGTAATCCTCAGTGGATATAGTGGAAACCCTTCACGGCGGTGAAGGCGGGGAGTAGAGCGGTGGCTCGAACCTCGAAACAAATACTTTGTGTTTGCGATTGTTCTTCTTATTGTTTTCTACTTCTTGCTTGTGTCATTGCTTCTTATTTCAAACTTGTGATATATCTTGTGTGCACTTCACTATTGCATCCATTCCATTATTTGCCACATTGTCGATCATTGCTCATACAACAAGATTGCAATATGCACCTCAAGCTCTTATCTAGAGGAATCACGAGGAAAGAGTTCAGAACCCTTCACCGGGTATTTGGCCCTTAGTCTTGTTTTGAGCGATCGTTGCTTCATTTATTCATGATTGCTTAAAAAGATCTTTAGATTAGCATTTACACCTATTCACCCCCTCTAGGTGTTTTACAGTTTCATATTGTTTAGATAACTTATTTTGATGAGGTTATGTCATGTGGTTTACGTTTTGTGTTTATCAAACTTATTTTGGAGCTTATTGTCAAAAAAGCAAGCATATTTCATTTACTATGTGGATTGGATCATTCCCATACACACTATACTTCAAATGTGTTTTAATATCTTATTTTTATATTTGTACAAGTTTTGAAAAAAAATCAGTTTTTCATCTAGAAGTTGGTTTTTGGAAAAATATAGTTTTTTTTAAGCTTTAATTTGTATGCCTCAAAAATAGTCCAATTGTTTGTAATATGTGTTGATTTCTAATCACACATATTTGTACTTCAAAGTATTTACATGAACTTATTTTTATGAAATTTATGGGATTTAATTGAATTTTTAAGGGTTTTACAAGTCCAAGTTTTTATTCTTTAAGAACCTGTTTTTGTTCTGCTTGCGGTCGACCGATCGGTCGATCGATGTGCACAATATTCACGAGTGCATAGCGGTCAACCGACCCGGTCGACCGACTGAGAGACAGTTTGTCTCTGTTGGGTCACAGTCAATTGACCGGTCGACCGACAGAGCCTGGCTTGGGGGCGGTCGACCAGCAAGCCCAACGGTCAAAAATATGATACCGGACGATCGATCAGTCGACCGACAGGCCAGTTTGGCCTGGTTCTGAGCCCTAACGTCTAATTTTCTGAACCCCTATAAATTGGGTTCATTTGATCAATTTTCGGCAAGATTTTCAAGAGCCAATTTTTACCCACTTCAACTAAGTTTTTAGCAAGTTTTCAAAATAATTTTTAAAGTTCTAAATTCTCTATCTTTATTTATTTCAAAGTTTTTAAAAATAAAAGAAAACAAGTTTTGAGAATTCTAGTTTTGTTCTTTAATTTCTTCATCTATCAAGAAGTTTTCTCAAGATTTTCTTTGTGTTTTCTTTTTCAAAAACTTTGTGCACTCACATACTTGAGCTTTTCATTGCAAATCTATCCTCTAAGATTTTGTATTATGAGACGTGTTTTGTTTGTGGTCTTTTAAGATCACCAAGTTATGTTTATAATCTTTGGGATCACCAAGTTGTAAACTTTTCTTTATTTTGTGCTTGGCTTTGTGCCTCCCTCTTGTGTAGAGGTGTGAGAGAGTTGGTGTTGTTTACTTCGGATTGTAAGTTATAATTCCTCAGTAGATATCCCTTTGTAGAAGATCCTTTGTTGATAGTGAAAATCGTTCTGTGTGAAGGCCAGGACGTAGAGCAGTGGCTCGAAGCTCAAAACATTATAGGTCACCTAGAGAGAGGTGAATAGATGACTGATTGAAACAAAAAATTGTATTGTAAATAGTTTAGAAAATCTTAGTCTTATTTCAAGGTAACCGCGTAGCAAAGGCTAGACGGGTCGATCCACAGGGAACGATGCGATGGAAACATTTTGGAACGATCTTCTCTGTAATTCGCTTGGAAAAGAAAAAGAGAGATTGATTAGATTTGATCAAGCAAAAGAAATATAGTCTGCTAATCATCAACCATAACCCAAAGTATTAGTCGCTAAGAGTAAACATCATATTGAATGAAGAAGTATCCATCCTAAGTTATTAATTGAGAATCAAGTAAGATGAATAATAATGTTAGAATCCTAACTAGTGTGTACTACTAAAGATTAAACATTCGTTCATCCTAATTCTAAAGTATAGCATAAGAGAATGGTTTTACTTAAAATTATGCTATCAAAGTTTTTAAGTATGAATTATGAATAATCATTTAAAAAGTGCAACCTGAATTAAGTAAATCTAATCATCGATTCATCTTCAAGAAAACCAATTTTAATCCTAGGGTTTCTAACAATAATAGATATCAATCAATTCATCTTTTAACTAAACTAGGGTTGATCGAGAGATTAGCAAACTATAGTTTTAATTAGTTATTCATTTTTTTTATTTTCAGTTTTTATGTTGAATAAGAAAACTTGCAAGAAAACGAAAAGAAAAAAATTAATCTAAGCAGAAAAACTGAATTGAATTGCAAAGAAGAATCGATAACCTTTTTATTGGATGTCACTGACCAATTACAAAGCTCCTCTCCTTCTTCAAAATATTCTTTTTCAAATAACAAAAATGAAAATACAAGAAATTTTGGAAAGAGGAAAATCTAAAGAAAACCCTAAGCTTCAGTCGATGGCTCCCCTCTCTGTTGCTCTGCAACGGTATTTATAGGAGATATAGGATATAGAGTCCCAATACAACTCTCCTACGAAAACACGTAGCCAGTCTTATCCAAATGGCCGCGGAAACGTGGCTATAGCCGCGGAAACATGGCTATAGCGTTTTCGCGGCAATAGTCTGGCCAATGGTCACGTGCTTTCTTGTGTGGCCTCCTCTTGTCCGTTCATCTTAGCTCCTCCTAGATTCTATATTCAAACCTTCTATCTTGAGAACTCGGGATAACTTGGGAAGCAAGTTATCACAAATTCGAATTTATAAAAGGATTTATTCTTTATCTTTAAGCTTTTCTCCCCTTTTTTCTTTATCCTTGTATTGCAAGCAACCAGGTTTATGTCCATCTCTGTTTAAGGATAATGATCCATCTTATCCTTTTCCTCCTCTTTTTAGCAATTAGGAGTTCTATTTTATCCTTCCTCTTCCTCCCCTAGATTTTAAATTAATAATTTAAAATCTAAGTTTAGATTAGGTTAGATAAGATAGAAGCTTCTAAATTGCTATAATTAATTATGCATATGGGCTTGTGGGATTCTTGGGCTTTTGGGTTTCACTTGTGCTTTATTTTTTATTTTTTAATTACTCAAGGCATGCACACATTAAATAATAAAATATTAGTAGTAGTGCATAATAAAAGAATAAATAAGGAAATATGATGATAAATATGATGATAAATGTGCATTTTAAACTACCTATCACACCCCCACATTTATCTTTTTGCTCGTCCTCGAGTAAAGAATAAAAAAGAAAAAGAAAAAGAAAAGAAAAACTAACCTATCCTAACTCACATTCGTAGGCATCACGGTTGCATTTAGCACGTGTAACAAGCCGTTAAGCCTCTAGGTCACCCCTAGAGGATGAGTGTTGTCTCGTGATGGTTTTCAGCAGATTACACCCACAAAATCCATAAAAGAAAAAATGTTAATGATTTAATTAATTAATTAATTAATTTTTTATTTTGAAAAAGGGAAGAAATATTTGAAATATATTTGAAGAAACTAAGTAATCTATAAGTTTTAGGATTATCATTTTTATTCATTCTTGAACTTAGTCTTTATACAATAATTTGTTATCAATTTTAGGTAAGGATTAAAATTGAATTTTTATATAGTCTCTTTCGTTACCCTAAGTCATATGCATCCTTGTGAATCTTTACTAGGGATTATTTAACTTGGACTCTCATGCCTCTTTATTATTTTTATTATTTTCTCTTTTTTTAATATGTATAACTCATCTAATTTTCTTTTGTATAAGTATCAAAGCTTCTTGAGGCCCTCATACCTAACTAATTGACTATTAGATGTGTTAGTACATATATAGATAATATTTTTTGGTTTTCTTAGGCTTTCTAATTCACCCATGTAGCGAGCCAAAGGTTGGTGGCTCCCAAACCGATCAGTTTTAGGGTACTGGGCGAGAAAATATCCCACGGACTTAAGGACTCAAGTGAACTAGGCCACAAAATCAAGGTCTTAATTTATAAAATTACCTTTAGGCGTGAATACTAATACTTCTTGAGGCACATGTATCCAGCTTAATTAGTGGACTCTTTTTTTTATTTTTATATTATTTTTTTATAAGGCACAAGAGTCTTTGTCTTAGAATCCTAGAAGTGAAAGTGTAGGTGTGCATATTTCATTAAGGTAAAAATCAAGACTAATTAATTATTCAAATTTTCCTCCTATACCTAAAAAATCTAACAGTTTATTTTATTTCGACCAAATTTTTAGAAATCCTAATCATGATTTTCCTAATTCTTAAGATTAACTTGGATTTCTTTCAAAAGATAAGTCAAAATATTGTCTCCTTTTTCAATTATATATATATTTTAAATTTTTTTATTTATTTATGTTAAGTTAATAACCTATGTTAGAATAAAAAAATAATTTTTTATTATATATATATTTTATTTTGAAATTAAGGTTAGTACCCTCCCCCACACTTGTCTCATGCATTGTCCACAATGTATGCATGTATGAAATGTATGAAATAAATTGGCAGAGAGGTAGAGTTACCGATACATTGGGTCAAAAAGACCCATGGCTGCGTTTGCTTCCGGTACTGATTCCAAAAATGATTTCAGACGTTGACAATTTACCTTGAATACATTTCCATTTTGAGGGTCGTATATCTCTATGGCTTCATGTGGAAACACAATCTTAACAATAAAAGGCCCTGTCCATCTTGATTTTAACTTTCCAGGAAAGAGATGAAGTCTAGAGTTATAGAGTAAAATTTTTTGTCCTTGGACAAAAGTTTTTCTCATGATGAACTTATCATGAAAAATCTTAACCCTAACTTTCATAATTTTCGCATTTTCATATGCCTCGTTCCTTAACTCCTCAAGTTCAGAAATTTGCAATTTTCGAAGTTCACCGGCCTTATCTAGATCAAAATTCAGCTGCTTAATTGCCCATAAGACTCGGTGCTCTATCTCAATAGGAAGGTGGCAAGTCTTTCCAAAGACTAGTCTATAAGGAGACATTCCTAGAATCATTTTAAAGGCGATCCTATATGCCCATAAGGTATCTACCAATTTGGTGGACCAGTCCTTCCTGTTTTGATTCACAGTTTTCTCCAAGATAAGCTTAACTTGCCTATTTGAAACTTCTACCAGCCCACTGGTTTGAGGATGGTAAGGTGTAGATAACTTGTGTGTTATTGCATATTTTCGCATAAGAGCTTCAAAAGTTCTATTACAAAAATGTGTACCATTATCACTAATTATGGCACGAGGGGTTCCAAAGTGTGAGAAGATGTTTTCTTTCAAGAATTTGACAACAACTTTGTTGTCATTTGTCTTGCAAGGGATGGCTTCAACCCATTTGGTTACGTAATCTACAGCCAACAAGATGTATTGGTGCCTAAATGAATTAGGGAAGGGACCCATAAAACCAATGCCCCAAACATCAAAGAGTTCTACTTCTAGAATTGGATTTAGAGGCATCATATTACGTTTAGAAATCCTTCCTATCATTTGACATCTTGTGCAAGTTTTGCAAAAGTCAAATGCGTCTTTAGACAAAGTGGGCCAATAGAAGCCACTTTGTAGTACCTTTTCGGCAGTTTTGCAGGGACCAAAGTGTCCACCGCAAGTAAATTCGTAACAAAAGGTTAGAACGCTTCTAGTTTCCTCTTCGGGAACACATCTCCTAATTATTTGATTGCTACAATATTTGAAGAGGGAAGGGTCCTCCCACATGAAATACCAGACTTGAGACAAGAACCGGTATCTATCCTGTTTTGACCAACTAGATGGTGTTTGATTTGTGACTAAGTAATTAACTAAGTCGGCAAACTATGGTTCCGTAGAGATGGCTAAAAGTTGTTCGTCGGGAAAATTATCGTTGATGGGTAGTTCGTCAGAAGGTGCGTTTGGCACACGAGAGAGATGGTCTGCAACGACATTTTCGACACCCTTTTTATCTCAAATTTCGAGATCGAATTCTTGAAGGAGGAGGATCCAACGAATGAGTCGGGCCATTGCATCCTTTTTGAGCATTAGGTATTGAAGTACAAAATGGTCGGTGAATATCGTGGTTTTGGTCCCAAGTAGGTATGGTCGAAATTTCTCCAAAGCGAACACTACTGCCAAGAATTCTTTCTCGGTTGTAGTATAGTTCACTTGGGCATCATTGAGTGTCCTACTTGAATAATAGATCATGTCTTGCTTGTTATCTTTGCGTTGTCCTAAGACAGCGCCTATCGCAAAATCGAAGGCATCACACATGATCTTAAAGGGTTTGGACCAGTCCAGAGGTGAGAAGATAGGTGCAGAGATAAGTTCCAATTTTAGCTTCTCCCATGCGCCACTACATTTGTCATCAAAGATGAAGGGCACGTCTTTGGCTAAAAGGTTTGTAAGGGGTCTAGCAATTTTGCTAAAATCCCTAATGAACCTACGGTAAAACCCGGCGTGTCCTAAGAAAGAATGAATGTCTTTCACGCATCGTGGAATTGGGAGTTTGGCTATGATTTTCACTTTAGCCTTATCCACTTTGATCCCTTTTCTAGATATCACATGACCTAGGGCAATCCGATGCTGCACCATAAAGTGGCACTTTTCCCAATTTAGGGTCAAGTTCTTTTCGGTGCACCTTTTTAGCACTAGCTCTAAGTGATGTAGACATTGGTCAAATAAGTTTCCATAGACAGAGAAGTCATCCAGGAAGATCTCCAAGAAGCGCTCGACCATGTCAGAGAACAGGCTTAACATGCAACGTTGGAATGTGACAGGGGCATTACATAGGCCGAAAGGCATTCAGCGATAGGCAAACGTCCCAAATGGACACGTGAATGTTTTCTTTTCTTTGTCCTCTGGGGCTATTGGGATTTGGTTATACCCAAGTAACCGTCCAAGAAACAGTAATACTCATGGCCCGCTAATCATTCCAGCATTTGGTCGATAAATGGGAGGGGAAATGGTCTTTTCTGGTAGCGGCGTTCAACTTGTGATAGTCTATGCATACTCGAACCTTGGTAGTTAATCGTGTTTGCACTAACTCTTGCTTGTCATTTTTCACCACAGTAAAACTCGACTTCCTAGGGACCACGTGCACTGGGCTGACCTATTGGCTATCAGAAATGGGATAAATGATCCCATTATCCAACAGTTTCATTATTTCGCCTTGTACAGCCTCTTGCATGAGCGGATTTAGCCTACGCTGTGGGTCCCTCTTTAGTTTAACCCTTTCATTTAGACGGATTCTATGCTGGACTATTTTAGGGCTTAGTCCCTTGATATCAGTCATAATCCAACCAATGGCTCCCTATGTCTCCTAAGGGTTGCCAATAGGTCTTCCTCTTGCCTATTAGTCAAATTGGAGGCAATTATGACTGGTAATGTCTCTTGTGCACCAAGGTAGGCGTACTTAAGATATTTAGGCAAGGTCTTTAACTCCAAGGAAGGAGGTGGCTCGATGGGTGGAGGTGTTAAGCTTAAATTCTCCATCTCTATAGAACTTGGACTTGCTGCCTACTCAATCTCATCAAGGTTGAGATCACTAGATTCTAACTCTTCCTCATCCTTTGATTCTAGTGTGATCTCCTCTTTGTGCTCACTAGTCATATTTTCAATGAAGTTGACCTCCAAGGGTTGGTCGTTTATGTCGTAGGGGTGTTTACCTAAGTTGAAAACATTGACTTCCTTGGTTATGTCTCCAAAAGTCAATCTCATGGATCCATTTCTACAATTTAAGATTGCGTTAGCAGTTGCTAGGAACGGACGTCCTAAGATGACTGGAGTTTGGGACCTAGGATTAGACACAGGTTGTGTCTCTAAAACAATAAAATCTACTTGGTAAATGAATTCTTCTACACGTATAAGGACATCGTTGATCTCTCTCTTAGGAACTTTAATTGATCGATCAGCTAATTGGATTGTAACTTGGGTTGGGTTGAGTTTACCTAATCCAAGTTGTTGATATATGGAGAAGGGAAGCAAATTAATGCTTGCTCCTAAATCGAGGAGTGCTCTACTAATTTTAGCTTGACCCATTATGTAAGAAATGATGGGACAACCAGGGTCTTCGTACTTAACTGGGATCTGGTTGGACAATAACTCACTAATGTTAGTGGCTAGAAAAACCTTCTTAGGCACATTTGTCTTTCTTTTCTTGGTACACATGTCCTTAAGGAATTTGGCATAACTAGGGACCTGTTGGATTGCATCAAGAAGTGGTATATTAAGCCTAACTTGATTAAACACCTCGAGCAGTTTCTCCATATGTGCATTATTATTATTCCTAAGCCTATTTGGAAATGGGGCTATAGGTTGGTGCACTTGTTTTGCTGACTTATCAACTTCAGTTTCTTTGGAGTTTTGTGGAGATTGAGTGGAACTAGATGGAATGGACAATTGGGCTGGGTCCTATGGCATGGATACTTGGTTATCAACTTGTTTTCCTAATCTCAATATATAAACCAAGTTACACTGGTTTGGGTCTTGAGCCTCATTGGCTTGCCTAGGATTCCTAAGGTTTGGCAATGGTTGACTTTGTAGAGTTCCCTTTTGTCTTTCTCGTTGATTCAGTTGCATCTCTATCCTAGTCAAGACTTGAGCTAGTGTGTCTTGGCTCTTAACTAGAGTGTCCACCTTTCTTTCCATATTGGAGAGTCATGTTTCCATTTGTGAATTTTGGAAAGAAGGTGGAGGATTTTGGTTGGGATAATTTTGTTGATAAGGAGATTGTTGAAAATTGTTGGAGAATTTGGGCCTTGTGTGATCATTGTTGTTTGGGCCCCGTGAGAAATTTGGGTGATTTCTCTAACCGGAATTATAGGTGGATGAATATGGATTGTTAGCGAGCCTTGTGAAGGTCGCACTCATATACTCGGGCAAAGTTTGATGAGCAATAAAGACGGGACATTCCTCGAACATATGATTCATGTCTTGACAATAAGTGCAACCCGACGAAGGTGTTGGGCTGATTTGGTTCATTTAGACTGGTTTTTTAGTTTCAAGAGCTTCTAGTCTTCGCATCACAGCAGCTAGTTTAGCTTCAGTAGTTATGTTAGCCCCAATGGAATGGACACCTCCTTTAGAAGTGTTATGGTCATTAGTCCTAAATTTTTTCGGAGTTGGTTCCCATTGGATGGTTTTATTAGCCACCTCTTCATATAATAACCATCCTTCATTTTCGTTCTTTTTCAAAAATCCTCCTTGGCACATGGATTCTAATAGGGTTTTTGTTTGATATTCTAATCCATCATAAAGAGCTTGGCAAAGTCGCCATTTCTCTATCCCATGGTGAGGGCATTGGGCATGGAGGTCCTTAAAACGTTCGAAGTACTTCCAAAAAGGTTCATTGGCTGTTTGCTTAAACTGCACGATGCTTTTCCTAATTAGTGCAGTCTTGTGAACTAGATAAAACTTCTTTAAGAAGGCTTTAACGAAATTATCCCCTGAGGATATGGAACCGACCTCTAGACTGTAGAGCCATTTCTTTACTAAGTCTTTCAAAGAGAATGGGACAAATCATAATTTAATGGCATCTACTCCTAGGCTGGGTATATTCATTATGTCTGGGTATTTTCATCATTAGACATACTTCTTCAAATTCCTTTATGAAAAAGTATGCATCCTTGAATTTAAATCCATGAAATTTGGGAAGGGTGTTGATGTATTGTGGTTTGAGCTCAAATTGGTCAACACCTTTATCGGGTAACTGAATGCAAGATGGAAGAGAGGTCCTAATAGGATAGAACCTATCTTACAGTGATGGTGGTTGTGCCATGTGTGAATCGGGTTTTTGTTCGGGTGGTGAACTGGTCCTAGTTAGCCTAGATGCGACTGGGTCTCTCGACCAAGCTGATATGCACAGTTAACAAACAAGTTCACCCAATCAATTAAGAAAGAGAAAAAATAATCAAAAATCCTATTCTAGGGTAAGCCTTGACCTAGACGATTCCTAACTTTAGACTATCTTTAGGAGGTATATTGCCGACCTTAACCACAAGTTTATCTGCCAAGTAGGTGGCAAGGTTGGTGGGAGGTTATCCGTCAAAGACGTTCCTTAATAAGTAACCACCAATCTTCGGGCTTTCGGCCCTTAATCCCCTTCCTAGGCACCGATTTGGTGAGAGTTAGTTTTGAACTACTTTCTCCTTCAGTCAATCTCCTAATGAGTCTGAGTTAACCTAAAGCCAACATCTAGTCAATTTTTATTTTAGGGTTAGTGTTGTGAGTGCTACGGAGATGATTTGTGGACCAAGGAAGGGTGATGAAATCCCCACCTTATCTTGTTTATGGGATTTGCCCTTAAATTGATTTAGTGCACGTGTAAAGCAATAGACAAGTCTTCACTCAAAAGCAGTAAATCAGCCAAAGGTGTTTCCTAGTCTGAATGCAATGCGAACGTACCTTGTCGCCAGCACTCTTCAACAGAAATTAAGAAAATTTAAATAGACACGTGCCTATGATGCAAGAGCCTAAAAAAAAAATTTTTGTTAATCAACCAATAGGTTACTGTTAATTAGTAGCAGTATGCAAGGTGATCACAATATCAAAGCAGTAAACAGAACATTGCAATTTGCAGCAACCTGTAAAATTTGAGTTATAGTTCCCTACAATAGCCGCGCGGCTATTGCCGCGTTTGCGCGGCTAAATAGTAGCCTCTGTTGCTCATCCTTCTAGGGCAGAGGCACAGAGTTTCTATATGTCCTTAGCTTCCTGTTCTCTGATCCTGCAAATAGAAAGAAAAAGAAGAATTAGTTTTTGAGAATATCGTGCCGTTTGATTAGTCTCTAAAATTGTATATTTTATACCACATATTCATATTTATTTCATATTAAATTCTGCTAATAAAGCTTTGCTTGCTTGATCCTAGGTCCATAGTGTGCAATTGAAGAAGAAGACCATAAATCACCATTTAATGGGTGATTAAAGGCCTACCAAGTAGCCATTGATCTTAGGGAGGAGATTTCGTCAGCTCAGGGCGTCAAATCATGAAACTGGGACCAGAACCTGACAGGGGACAGACGGGACAGCGCGCGGCTCGAAGCGCCGCGCGTGCGGCCATGTGGCGCGGCTGCGCCCGTGCTTCTGGCCAGCTGTTTTCAGTTGGCCCCCCTTTCCCCTGGTGCTTATAAATACTCCCCTGCGGTCTCCTTCAGCAAGATATATAGAGTTTAGGGTAGTTTTTCATTCTATATTGTAGCTTAGTTTAGGTTAGTTCTTCTTCTTCCTCCCTTATATTTTTCATTTTGTAGATCTTATAATAGGGAGAGAGATTGGTACATGTTGGGAAGCAAGAGTGCTTGTAATAGAAGGTGACAATCTATGAGAGGTGCTCTTTTACCTTATCTTTATTTTCTTCTCTCTAATATCTTTTACATGTTTAGCTAATCTTTTCTCTCATGGCAACTAATTACTAACCACCAACTAGTCTAATTTCTTTTATAATAATCCACATGAATTTAATAGCCTCTACTTGGCCTTGCTCTTGCAAGAGCCATTGATGGCTCATGATGATGAATTCTAACACTCTAACATCTAAATCTCTAACAAGCTAACATTTCTTTATTCCATACTTGCTCTTATTGGGTTTTGATGATTTAAGTGTAGCTTGCACTTGTTGGTTGAATTTGGATGAGAAAGTTGACATATGGGCCATGCTTTAAAACGCTCTTGAACCAAGGACTAGTGATGGCCAATGATACATGTGAGGCAACTATCACTAAGAGGTTAGAATGTTGGTGGAGTCACTAGTAGTTAGTAGCCGTGAGTCTTCTTTCTTTTTCACTTTATTTTAGATATAAAAACAAAACTACAAAAATTATTCTTTTCTATGTTTCCCACTTCTTCGTATTCCACCGTACTTCTCTTTTTATTCTTTGTTTTCTTCTCTTTTCATTCTTTAAAACTTTGAAGAATCGTTAACATACACGTGAACATACCGTGTAAGCTTCTATCGCCTCCCGTCCTTGTGAATTCGACTCGTTTTAGCCTCTATGCAATAGCAGAAGTATAGAGGAAGCTAAAGCACACACTTTAAATATCAATTTCAAACATACACTTTTGTGCGTGGTTTTTCCCCGGTCACCGTTCCCTCTCCGGTAATTGCGCCAAAATTTTGATTGAAATGGAAAATTGTATTGTAAATAGTTTAGAAAATCTTAATCTAACACCTTCCCCCTTAGGACAATCTCCTAATTGAGTCCGAGATGTCCCTAGGGCCAACGTCTACTCAGTTTTAGTTAGGTTTGGGTTAGTGAGTGAGGAGATTGTTTGTGGGTTAAGGGAGGGTAATGACTTCCCCACCTTATCTTGTTTATAGAACAAGCCCTTAAGATTGATTGTGCAAGGTGTGCAGGATAAAAAAAAGTAACATTCAACAAGCAAATAATCACTCAAAAAATTTTCCTAAACTATATGCCATGCAAACGTACCTTTTACCCCAGCACTCTCCAACAGTAATGTAAAATGTAAACGAATTAGATACGTGCCTAAATGTAAAGTCTAAACCATTTTTAGCATTTAACAAACATCATTTTACTGTTGAGGTTAGAAAGGAAGTACAGTGAGACAAATAAGGAAATAGATAGCTACAGATATTAAACTTTGCACTACAGCCAACCTGCAAAAAATACAGGTTAGTAGTTCACTCAGATTGTCACAGGAATGTAGCAAATCTGAGGGTTTCTTGGCTCTGCTTTCTTGAGCAGAGTCCAAGGCCACTTATATGTCCATTGCAGCAAAAATTCCTTGTTGTCAAACCTGCACACCAAGAACAAAAAAAAACTTTAACCAAAAATGTAAATCTAAAAAGAGAATAACTTACCGTCCCGTCCTGGCAACGGCGCCAGAATTTGATTGTTTAGAACCTGCACAAAAATACAGAATTTCAGAACTTTAAAATAATAGTGCAAGGTGCTCAATTCTACCGTGATAGCAAGTGGCTTTGTAGGTCGTGATCCACAAGGAGGGACTAGCGATGGAAGCTTTTTAGTAAGTTCTCTTTTAGGCTACAAAGTATGGTTAAAGTTCTTCTTTAGTTCTTTAAAAGAAAAAGGAAAAATTAGGTTAAAGTGAGTTAGGAAGAAGATGGTAGATTAAGAAGATGAAAAAACTAGAAATGATATGTACAAAGAAATAGAAAAGGAATGATAAAGAAGTGGTCGATTATAATGTTCTAAACTAAAGAATAAAAAGAAAAGAAAGAAACAAAAAGTTACTTACCCCTTTTGTGCTCATATACGTTGGATTCATAGCTACGACTTATCTTATCTTTGAAGGCAATCAAGCATGGCGTGTAGATCTTCCCTATTCCCGACCTACGCTAAGAATAAAAGGGCAAGTTATACTAGCAAGAGAATGGTTGTTCATCACCATAAGCCACAAGGGCACTTGCAATGGCGAAGCAGTCTCGAGACTAACAGATTCACTTGGATTGCAGCACATTAGAGTAGAGTAAATGAAAATAAGTGTAAAGAAGAAAAAGTAACTTTGATTCAATTCAAATAACAATGGAAGAGATCACTTACACCGGTGTCACCTGCGGTACAAGCTTGCTCTCATTCCTCCATAAAAGTATCATTTCCTCTCAGTTACATAAAGAAATAAAAATTACATGAAAGAAATAAAAACCTAAGTTACAAACTATAAATTAGCCTAAGTTCTACTCTCTGCTTGGTCCTCTCCATTTACAGTAAAAAACCTGCCTTTTATAAGTAAAAACCCAGAGGAGAGAGGCGTGAGAAGATAGGGGAGCAAACGCTCCCCCTAACAAAGCCGCGAAAACCCTAACAATGCCGCGTTTCCGCAGCCAGGGTGTGGCTAGGTGGCCACACCCTGTGGTGGTAGTCCCTGGCTTCGCTACTTACTTTTATCTTCAGCTAGATTTGCAGTTTAAGTCCGAGATTCTGACGAAATGGCCTTTGATCTTTTGCTTCAACCGATTGATATGTAGGGATTTGTTCTAACTGGTTTTCAACCAATCTGAACCGACCTGATCTGCCCTGATTTACTGACTTCGAATTAATTCTGATTTAAATCAGAATTTGATGGGCTTTTGGGCTCATTTCTCTTCCCTCTCCTTAGGAATGGCCTGCAAATAAATTAAACATTAATTAGGAAAAAATCAGAGTTTATTCTATAATAAGTATGAGAATATGATAATGAATATGCAATATTAGCGACTAATCACACACCTATACCTATCTTTTGCTCGTCCTCGAGCAAAACAACTAAACAAAAAAATTATTAGACCACTTTCGCAGGTCACTTGATTGCACTGAGCATGTGCAACAAGCCGTTAAACCTCTAAGTTACCCCCTAGAAGATGAGTTTTGTCTTGTGAGGGTTTTCAGTGGATTACACCCACAAAATCCGTAAAGAAAGAGAAAAATGTTAGTATTTTGAAAATACATTTTGAAAGAAAAAATATTTGAAATATTATTGTAAGTTTTAAGTAATCTATAAGTTATAGGAAAACTGAATTTTTCATTCCTAAACTTAGTCTCTATTTAAAAATTTGTCAATCAAAGTAAGGAGTCAAATTATACTTCTCATCTAGTCTATTACTTTATCCTAAGTCATATGTACCTTGTGACCGTGAAAATTTTGACTAAGGGTTCTTTAACTCTAACTCTTATGTCTTATTTATATATATATATGGTGGTATTGTTCCTTAGTTTTATTAGGCTTTCTAATCTGCCCATGTAACGAGCCTTTAATCGGTGACTCCCAGACCAAACGGTCTTAGGGTACCGGGTGAGAAAACACCCCAAGGTCTTAAGACTCGAACAAACAAGGCCACAAAACTAAGAATTTTATTATATGGACCACTTTTAGGTGTGAATACTTATGCTTTATTAGGCACAAATACCCAGCTTAATCAGAGAATTTTTAGATGTATATTTATCTCAAACTTATCTAATCATCTTTCGCATAAATACCAAGGCTTGCTTAAGCCAAAGCACCTTGCTAATCAATAATTAGATTTGTTTAAGTTTCATAGATATATTTTTTTCTCCTTTTTTAAAATTTTTTTAAGGCATAAGAATCTTTGTTTTAGAACCCTAAGTGTGTAAGTATATAAGCGTGCATATTTCATCAAGGTAAAATCAAGACTAAATTACTTTGACAAATTATCTTCCTAACCCTAAAAATCAAACAAATAATCTATTTTGACCAAATATAAGAAATCCTAATTTGGATTTTCTTATTCCTTAAAATTGACTTAATTTCTTACAAAAAGTTATGTCAAAATATTGTTTCTATTTTCAAAAATTTTTAAAAGTAAAGAAAATGTTAATTTTTATTTTTTTAAGAAAAATAAAAAACCTAAGTTATGTTAGACCCTCCCCATACTTATCTCGTGCATTGTCCTCAATGTATGAATTAATGCATTGATGCATGAGAAAGAAGAAAGGGAAGGAAAATATTACCTTAAGGTGGTGGTTCCGGTGATGGTCTGATTGGGTCAAGCGTTGCTACGCAATCAAGATAATGTTGGCGCAAGGTTACAATCACCCGGTTTTGGAGTTTTGATGATTACAAAACATATATAGTTATTTGTACTAATCATATTTTAGTGTTTAAGTTTGTTTCAGGGTTCTAAGAATTCAAAGATGTATTCTTCCTAAAGGAAGGTGGTGATTGACTCAAGTTGACTCGATATGGGATCAATATTTCAAGTTATTCAACATTGCCTATGGAAAAGCCCATATTAAAGATCTTGTAGTCACATAGAACCATTGTAAGAATTAGTATGTTAAAGACTTAGGACATGATAAGTTGTGCTCAAGAAAACACATACATACATTTTCACTTTTCAAAATACAAGTTTTTTTTTTGGTTAGTTGGTTTTGGTGCATGTTTGATGGATATACATGTTTCAAAATATTTCATATTTTATATCTAGTGTAAAACATGTATTTCAACTCCTATAGTATGTTACTCAAATCTCAGACCATTTAAAAATATTTTCAAAATTTTTCAAAGTTCAAAAATATTTTCAAAAAAAATCTGTTTCAGGCCTCACGGTCGACCAGGCGGTCGACCGGACCTATTTCAGGCCAGATCGGTCGATCGTCTGGTCGACCGGGCCTTGTGGCCTTGGGCGTGCACGTCTGCCGGTCGACCGGGCCAGTCAATCGACAAACCTTGTGATCGACCGACCGGTCAACCGACTGCAAGACCCTTAGTCTCGGGTTTTGTCGGTCGACCGGCCCGGTCGACCGACAGTTCAAAATTTATTTTTGTTTAGCCTACAGTCGATCGGACTGGCG